>LPNX010849251.1:109293-141444 GCA_001517045.1 Pseudotsuga menziesii
CTGTATCCCACGATGTTTCCATCTACTGCATGATGGAACTATGAACTTCTCTTTAGGTCTCGATACTACGCCCAGACATCATTCTTCTTGAACTGATCTTCCTTTTCTTCTTGGTGGCTGGAAGGTTCTGCATTAATGATGTCACTGCACTCATCATATTATTCTTTGTCTTGAAATGTCGTCACTTGCTCTTCAGAACAAGTCTTCATTCTTCTTTGCTTGTAGGCGATTATGTATGCGATCTTTCCTACAAGTTAAATGCAATTGTATGATTAGAAACATTTCATAAGGAATATTTATATTGGCAAACACTTATGCATAAATATATAATCATGCAACTACTTTAGCCAATACAACATTCATCCATATCTCACTAAAACTTTCTAGATGCCTTCCATCTCTACCAGGACAACATTGGGATTGTGCACTAATCCAATATGTCAGCAAAGACGGTTTCATTCTAGATAAGTAGCAATGGAGAATTTGTATAGCACCATGAGCTACTTACCCATCACATGCATATTAGTAGTATACTGTCATTAATGCAAACATCCTATCATGCATAATACAATAACTAAATATAAACAAATGCATAACAAAATAATATCATGAAATGACATTGAATACTTATATTTATTTGTTTCAAGGGTAGACTCCTTCTTGTGCCTTCAGCTTTATCGTCTTCTTCATTCATGATAGCATCGTTTCTTATACAAGTGATAAGAAGTTCTTCAAGAGTTGAGTTCTTCATATTCCTCATTGCTTGAGGGATCTTCTTTGGAAGGTGAAAACTTGATGTTCAATTGCTCCCATCTTCTCTTCTCTTCTTATGATACGAGCTTCTTCTTCTTCACGTAGTCTGCTGAAAGTAATCACTTCCTTCTGGAACACATTCCTTGAATGAATGAATTCCACGATCCTAGGAGGCCATTCAAGGTGGCCATCACCACTTCTGCATTCTTCACCACCTCAAGTTGTTCTTGATTTGAGAGACTCTTATGACTCCATGGTCTCTACATTCTGGATCTTCACATTCTTCAACTAGTTTCTTTAGGTCATGTTCTGATTTTGTTCTTCCCTTCAAATAGCTTGAAATTTTGGAAGACCTTCAACAACTTTGCTTGCAATAGGTAGTGCTCTGTAATGCACATGTGCAAGCCTTCTATGCCAAAGCTCATTTGTCTCTACTATGTCATGGATCAAGGCTTGTTCTAGATAGCCCTTCAATTTGTACAAGCCTCCTTCTTGTTCTCCAATCACTACCACATCATCGATAGTCTTTCCTTTTAGCCACATGATGACTTGACCATCTATGAATGCAATCCGCATTCCTTTTACATCAATGGTGAAACAAATAATACTTATTTCATTGTTAGAGACTTACCAGAGTCTAGCTTGTATGAATATTCCCCACTACCTTTTATTGGATATTGGTAGTCATCTCCTAGTTTCACCTTGTGAGGTGATTCATGTTCTGACAGTCTCACAAAGGATTCCTTGAATCCTGTCATATGTTTGGAAGCCCCACTATCTATGAGCCAATCATCACTTCCATGAGTAATGTTACCTGTGAGAGCTGATATCAGAACATATTCATCTTCGCTTGAAGAATCTTCACTTTCATATCTGGATCTCTTTCTGGATGGTTCATCATCCTCTGCAGCATGAGCATGATGTCTTCTTTGGCCTCGTCACCCTCTGAAACTGGAACCTCCATACTCATGTAGGTGTCCAATCCATTTTCTTCAGAGAGATCATATACTTCCAGGCTTGGAAGTTGTCAACTTCCGCAAGCTTTTCACTAAGCTGATGTGATATATCATATTGAAATGAGAAGCTCAAATGGAAATAGCAAAGGATTAGATCTTACCGATTTGAGGTGTCCGTCCTTGTCCCGGAGTTTGCTGATCTAGGATTTGTCATAGAAACCCTAATTTTAAAACTTGGAATCTTTCAGATCTGATTGGATAAATAAATAGATCTCTTCAAATGGAGCTGTCCAATGTACTCCTTTTCTGAAAACAGTGGAGGGAAACTCCCGAAACAAGAAGCCCTAATTTTCTGATTTCTTCTGCAGAAATTCCTGTTACTGTTTCTATGATATCTCTGAACTTACTGCTTCTCTGAGTCTAACATTTCTTATTGAGGTAACCTCGCATGTCCCTGATCCAACACCACAGGTTTAATTATAATTGGTTTCACCATTTGGGATTTATGATTCTTTTCCCAAGGTGACCTGTTATAGGACTGTTCAGAACAGTGAAGTTGTACGGCATGCCACGTGTCACTGGTTCATCTTCTGAGTCTGAACTTTGGACCACAGAAATTACAGTCCATGCCCTTTCTGGAAAATCTTTAGGAATTCCATTTGGACCTCTGTAGCCCAATATATTGCAGATATCCCCAGGTGACCTGTTTATGGATGATTTATGGAAGAGGCTGGAACCCTAACTTGGAGAGATCATATCTCCCAGAATATAGCGAATCTGAGGCTGATTCTTGGACACAGTGTTCACCAGGATTTTATATTCAGCCCCTACAATTTAAAGCTTCTGAGACTTCGCCAATCTCATAATATAGTGACTGTACCAAAACTTAGCAGTTTTAGTATTTAGGGTTTCTCCTAGCTCAGGGTCAAACTAGGGTTTGACTTTCCTGGAGTTTCACCCAACCAAATTTCTTGATCCAGATCTCTAAATTTAGGTTTTGATGAATAGAACAACCCTATGATGGTCTCACTCAAAAACTCCTCTTCTGTAGAAAGCCCTAATTTCCACATCGAAACTGAAAATGCTTGAAATTGAATTCCGCATCAACAGAAAGATGCACCCTTCAATGGAGAGTAATCCTAGCATACTTTTGCTGAAAATCTGTGGAGGAAGATCCACAAAATAGGAAGCCCTAGTTTCTATAGCTGCAAAATGTCTTTTTCTCAGGTTAGCTCTGATACCATGTTAGTTTTTCAACATTTAAGCTAGCATTATGTTAAGATATTTTCACTGAGAGAATAACAAGCACAGCAATCACATAAGCACATCACAAGAGACAAGAGACACAAAGATTTTAGGAGGGGAAACCATAAATGGAGAAAACCCCTCAACTTACTCTAAGATAGTATCACCACAAGATGTGATCCCAAAACAGTAAGATGACCTCCCAACACAACAGCAGCCTTCTGTCTTCTGTCAAGCCAAAGTATTTCCTTCTCCAAAAGTGCGCCACACTTGAGAGAGCAAGTGATGTAATTCACAAGTGATAAATAGAGAGACTATCACTCTCTATTTATATTATTCCGTTGAATTGAAGTGCACTCAACCTAATAATTACTACTCGAGCCTACACCTTAATTAGTGTATAATAACTCAAGTGCCCCGACACTGTGGGGACTTACCTAATGACTTGATATGACTTGATTACATCATTAACTCTCCTGATCGGAACATCGGGGCATGACCACATGACTCAAATACATAATAGAAACATCCCGGAATAAACATCGGGTTACAATATACAAAATACATAGAAGAATACATTCTGAAGTTACATATACATCAACAGATTTTACTCCCAGAATCTATATTATCATGTGATTTACAGATTGTAATATAGTTTTAGATTTGTCATTCTAACATTTATCTATATCAAAAGCATTTGAAATTTGTAGCTTTAACATCATTGCTAATGTTTTTCTAGGCACTTCTTGCACATATTTTAAAGAAGTACCAACAACCTACAAGGTAAAATAAAGTTTATTTTAAGTTCTTGCAAAATAATTGCATATACAGGGCTTGCAAGCTATGATGGAAGCCTATAAGTATGCCCACAGGGGCATCCCTGTAGTATGCCATCACAACCTGGAAGAATATTGTTAGATTTTTATCATTTAAGCTAGCATTAACTTAGGAACTTAACTGAGAGAATAACAAGCACAACAATCAAACAAAAAGATTTTCCTCGGGGAAACCATAAAGGATAAAACCCTGCAACTTCCTTAGAGATAGAATTAGCACCAAATAGCAAATCCCCAAAAACAGTAAGATGATATCCCGACAGCGGTAGCCTCTTACTCTCTGGCCCCAGCAACTTCTTCTTCCTCGGATATGCACTACAACTGAGTGTGAGTGAGTGTGTGTTAAATAGAGAGAATCACTCTCTATTTACACTAATTCCTGACTTGACAATGACTCACTAAGGCTGAATTCTCTAGGAGAGTCTAATAACCCTAGTGCCCCAGAACTGTGGGGACTTTAACCCTTGAACAATAGGAGGGTTACCCACAATGACTTGACATGACTTGTTTACATTATAGAACCTCCCGATAGGAACATCGGGGCATGACATGACTAAAATACATTATAGACACTTCCCAGAATAAACATCGGGGTATAAGACATAAGATATACAAGTGAATACATTCCGAAGTTACAAATACATCAACACTCCCTCTTAACTAGGAAGGTATTCTTTCGACATGACTTTCAGCACTGGTCTTCTTCTCTGTATCAATTGGATCATCTCATCATCTTCATCTTCAAGTTGTATTCATCTTCAAGTCTTCTTCATCTTCAAGTATTCTTCTAAGTCATCTTTTTCTTCAAGTCTTCTTCATAATGGGATCTGTATCATCACAATTGTTGGATCATCATCACTGTATCATCATCACTGTATCATCATCAAATCTGGATCACCACTTGATCTATATCATCATCAAGTCTGGATCATGATCACATCTGGATCATCACTTGATCTGGACCATCATCAAGTCTGGATCATCATCATTGGTTCTATCTCAGAATGGTGCTATCTCTCTATTCTTCTCGTCATAGGAAGTTCTACAGAGCCAGCCCTTTTTCATGCTAGTTGTAGGACTACCCTTCATGTAGGTCTTCAGCACTTATATCTGACCCTAAGTTAGAATGGCCCGCCCATCTCTTACATCTGACCTCATCTTGTTAGAAAGGCACACCCAGCACTCACATCTGACAATGTGTAAACACATCGTGCTAGAATGGCTCAGCACTTATATTCGACCATGTGCGAACACACCGCATCAGAAGGGCTTTACACTTACATCCGACCATGTTCGAAAACACCGCATCAAAAGGGCTCTGCAATTACATTCGACCATGTTCAAAAACACCACATCAAAAGGGCTCTGCAATTACATTTGACCATGTTCAAAAGCACCGCATCGAAAGGGTTCTGCACTTACATTTGATCATGTTCAAAAACACCGCATCGAAATGGATCTCAATCCTAGACTGAGGATTCCTGGTAACTGACCAGGTGCCTCCATTCTCCTAGAGAATGACATCAGCCCTTATATCTGATCAAGTCGGAACACATCCCTCAATCACATCACATAGCCATGCACACATATCTGATCATGTAAGACTACATCCCACAGTCATATCAAAATGGCCCTCAGTCCCAAACTGAGTATTCTTTGTAACTGACAAGGTGCCTCCATTCCAAGAATGGCATTCAGCACTTATATCTGATCGTGTAGGAACCAATCCTGCAGTCACATTAGAATGGCTCAACACTCACATTTGACATGGAAGGAACCAAATCCTCTCACCATGACAGAATGGCTTAGCCCTTACATCTGACCATGGAAGGAACCTAATACTCTCACCATGTCAGAATGGCTCTAGGTCTCATCATTTCCCTTTGGAGGAAACCTCAATCTAGAGAACACCAAGCTTCTCCCCGAAGTACTCAAACTTCACTTTGGACAATGGCTTCATTAACAAATCAGCTATATGTTCTTCTGTCGCAACACACTGGAGCTTCACTGCTCCTCTCTGCACGATATTCCTGATATAGTGATACTTGATCTCGATATGCTTCAACTTGTCATGGAACACTGGGTTGTCTGACAACTTCACACAACTCTAGTTGTCGCAATATATACAAGTAGCATCCAACTATAGATCAAATAAATTAGACATGAGATTTATCAGCCACACTGCCTCGCAACTAGCTGAACAAGCTGCAACATATTCTACTTTAGTTTTACTCAGTGCCGCACAGGACTACTTCCTGCTAAACAATGAGATCATACATGATCCCATACTGAAGCAGCATCCTGAAGTGATCTTCCTATCGATGGCACTGCCTTCCCAATATGAATCAACATAACCCTCCACGTTAATCTTTTGATTTGCCTCGTACTTGAGCCCATAAACAACTGTACCCTTCAGGTACCTCAGAATATGCTTTGCAGCAATCAAGTGAAGATGTCTCGGATCTGTCAGGAATTGGATAAAGGTGTTCACAGCAAAGAAAATATATGGTTTTGTGTTTGTTAGGTACATCAAGGACCCAATCATCTGACGATACATCGTATCATCAACCAATTCTAATGAAGCATCACTCAATAGCTTTAGGTTTGATACCATAGGTGTGGTTATGGCCTTGCAGTCAATCATCCCGAATCTCTTCAGAATCTCTACTGCATACTTCCCTTGTTTAAGGAAGATTCCATCCACATTCTGCCACACCTCCATGCCTAGTAAATATTGCATCATACCCAAGTCTTTCATTTCAAACTTGGCAGCAAGTTTCCTCTTCATATAAGCAATCAACCCATCCATACCTGTTACAAACAGATCATCTACATACAGTAGGAGTATCACTGGGTTGCCATATTCAACCTTGTAGTAAAGGTTGGAATCTACTTTACTCTTGGTAAAGCCCATACTGGATAGAAATCCATCAATTCTGCGATACCATGTTCTGGGTTCCTGTTTCAAAACGTATAGAGATTTCTTCAATCTATGCACATGAGACTCCCTGTCATGTGTCTCAAAACTGAGTGGTTGTTCTACATACACTTCCTCTTCTACTACAACATTCAAGAAATCAGTCTTAACATCCATCTGGTGTATCTTCCATTTCATTACTGCAGCCAGAGCAAGTACTAATCTGATGGAAGTGTATCTAGCTATAGGTGCAAAAGTTTCTTCATAATATATACCTTCTTTCTGGGAGAAATCACGAGCCATGAATCTTGCTTTATATTTCTCTATGCTGCCATCTACAACATGCTTTATCTTGTAGATCCATTTGGAAGTTACAATAGACTTCCCTTCTGGTCTTGGGACAACATCCCAAACATCATTCTTCATGATTGATTGATACTCTTTGATCATAGCCTCCTTCCATTATTTTCTTTCTATTGCTTCTTCATAGTTGGAAGGTTCCTTATCAATAATGTCACATAGCAAGGCTACATAAGTGGAGCAGGACCTACTTCTCTTTCTTCCTCTATGCGTTTCTTCTGAATCTCCATATCTTTCTACACCTTGGATAATTTCACGTACCCAAGCAGGTTTTCTCTTGTGAGGAATCTTCTCCTAAGGTGGATCTACAGGTTCTTGAGGTTCTTCTAATTCTCTATCTTCTTCTTGAATTTCTTTGTTCATGGTTGTATCATGAATTCTGGGTGCTTTTGTTTCTTTAGGTTCTTCAGTCGGTCTCGTCCTGGATTTAATGTAGGATGAATCTTCATCAAATGTTACATCTCTACTGTTGTTGATCTTCTTGAACCCTAGGAAGAATATTCTATAAGCCTTTGAGGTTTCAGAGTATCCAACAAATATACCCTTCTTTCCTGAAGGACCTAACTTCATCCTCTTTTCTTTTAGAATGTGTATGTATACAGGGCAGCCGAATATTCTGAGATGGCTGACTTCTAGTTTCTTGCTCAAGAAGACTTCTTTAGGTGTCTTGTTCTCGAGTACTCTGTGTGGAGTATGGTTCTATACATACATCGCTGTTCTGGAAGCTTCTACCCATAGATGCATGGGAAGATATTGATCATGAAGCATGGCCCTTGATGCTTCCATGATCATTCTATTCTTTCTTTTTGCAATCCCATTCTGTTGTGGATTGTATGGAGTGGATAACTCCCTCTTAATCCATGATTCTTTGCATAGCTCTTTGAATTCATTTGATGTGAATTCTCCGCCATTATTTGATCAAAAGGACTTGGTCTTCTTTTCTGTGTGATTCTCAATCAAGGCTTTGAATTCCTTGAACTTGCTAAATACCATAAAGTATATCCATTCCTTTCTAGAAGAATCATCAATAAAAGAAACATAGTATACATACCCGCTTAGTGAACTGGATTACATTAGACCGCATACATCGGAGTGGATGATTTCCAAGATTTCTTTTGCCTTGATCTCACTACTTGGAAATGTCTTCTTTGTATTCTTCCCTTTCACACATCCTTTGCATACAGCTTCATGTTTTGTTTGCATTTCTGGGAGACCTTCAATAGCTTTGTTTGCAAGTGGTAGTGCTCTGTAATGCACATGTGCAAGCCTTCTATGCCAAAGCTCATTTGGTTCTACCGAGTCATGAACCAAAACTTGTTCTAGTTGTCCCCTCAATTTGTATAGTCCTCTTTCTTGTCCCCCAATCACTACTGCATCATCGAAGGACTTTCCCATTGGCCACATGAGGACTTGGCCATCTACAAATGCAACCCCCATTCCTTTTGCATCTAATGCAGATATGGAGAGGATGTTCTTCTTTAGTCCAAGTACAAACAATACATCTTTCATCTTGATAGACTTTCCAGAGTCTAGCTTGTATGAGGATTCACCACTACCTTTTATTGGATACTGGCAGTCATCTCCGAGTTTCACCTTGTGAGGTGATTCATGTTTATATAATTTCATAAAGGATTCCTTGAATCCTGTCATATGTTTGGAAGCACCACTGTCTATAAGCCAATCATTGCTACCATGTGTGATAGTTCTCATGTGAGCAGAAATCAGAACATATTCTTCATCACTTGAAGTATCACCACTGTCTTGTATGTTTCTCTTTGCGGAAGGTTCATCATCCTCTATAGCATGAGCATGATGTCTTCTCGTGTTTCCCTTATACTTGTGAGAGCCACTTTTGTTTCTAGGAAAATCTCTAGCAAAGTTTCCTCTTTCATCACATGTATAGCAAATGTACTTAGACCTATCTCTAGGATTTCTAAAGTTATTCCTTTGGTGAGAGTGCTTACCTTTGTGGTGGCTAGATCTAGTTTTCTTGGATTGTACTATGAGAGCTTGATCTTCACTTCCCATCTTTTCTTCTCGAGCTGCTATCCGAGCTTCTTCTTGAGAGCATTCTTCCCATAGTATGTTGAACTTGACTAACTTCTTTTTGGAAAAGATCCCTTGAATGAGAGAGTCTCATGTCCTAGGGAGGCCATTCAAGGTGGTCATTACAATATCTGCATTCTCCACTTCTTCATCTACTGCTTCAAGTTGTTCTTTGATCTGGGAGACCCTTGTGAAGTATGACTGTATGGTCTCTACATTCTAGATCTTCACATTCTTCAACTGGTTCCTCGATGTCATCTTCCGGTTTATGTTCTTTCCTTAAAACAATTTGGTTAGGGCATCAAACATAGCTTTAGGTGTCTTTAGGGAGGACACCTATGGTATGAGGTGATCCTTGATTGAATCAACAATAATCCTCTTAGCCATAACCAACTTCTTATTGTGTAAGTCCTTAGCCTCATCTCCCTTTGGAACTGGAATGTCCTCATTGATGTAGGATTCCAACTCATTTTCTTCCAGGACCAGGGAGATCCTATACTTCCAGGCTCGAAAGTTATCCTCTCCCTCAAGATTTTCATCAAGCTTGGTATGATGAGACATCTTAACTGAGAACCTCAAATGGAAATATGAAATATTTATATCTTACCAAGTTAAGATGTTGGATCTGAATCTGGAGCTGAATTTCTGTAGTGCTGGTTCAGGAGCATATTAGGGTTTGACTTTCTTGTAGTTTTGTCCAACCAAAAGCTTTGATATTGATCTCTAAACTTTGATTTTGAGGAGGATATCAATCCAAGCCTGGGCTCACTTAAAAATTCCACTTCTGTGGAAAGCCCTAATTTTCGGCAGTAGTGTCGGGTCAAAAATGGAAAATGCTTAGAATCAGATTCTGCTTCGACTGAAAGATGCGCCCTGGGGAGGAGATTCAGTCTAACCTTATTTTGCTGAAAATCTATTGAGAGAGATCCAAAAAGTAGGAAGCCCTAGTTTCCATAGTTGCACAGTGTCTTCTTCTCAGGTTAGCTCTGATACCATGTTAGATTTTTATCATTTAAGCTAGCATTAACTTAGGATATTAACTGAGAGAATAACAAGCACAACGATCAAACACAAAATACAATGAACACAAATATTTTCCTTGGGGAAACCATAAAGGAGAAAACCCTGCAACTTCCTTAGAGATAGAATCAGCACCAAATAGCAAATCCCCAAAAATAGTAAGATAATATCCCGACAGCAGTAGCCTCTTTCTCTCTAGCCCCAACAAATTCTTCTTCCTCATCTATGCGCTACAACTGAGTGTGACTGATTGTGTGTTAAATAGAGAGGATCACTCTCTATTTATACTAATTCCCGACTTGACAATGACTCACTAGGGCCGAATTTTCTACGAGAGTCTAATAACCCTAGTCCCTCGAAACTGCGGGGACTTTAACCCTTGAACAATAGGAGGGTTACCCACAATGACTTGACATGACTTGTTTACATTATAGAATCTCCCGATAGGAACATCAGAGCATGACATGACTCAAATACATTATATACACTTCTCAGAATAAACATCGGGGTACAAGACATAAGATATACAAGTGAATACATTCTGAAGTTACAAATACATCAACAAATATAAACCAGGAGAGAGAGAGAGAAAGAATGCAAGTAGAGAGGATATTTGTCATAATAAGATAAGATAATTTTACTTATGTCCATCAAATGACCACAAAACAAAACTAGGATTTTTTGGGTTTCAAGAAGAACATAAAAAAGTTGAAAATAAAGTGCATTATCAATGTCATTGTTCATTTCTAGAGGTGCACAAGTTAACTTTCTTCCTCGCAACAAATTACTTTTCCTTCATTCATTTCTTTTACAAGATACATACTAGTTGGATAGTTGCATTTACTTCTCATGCCTGAACAATGTGTTGCCTATTTGCCTAATTTTTTTGTTCATTTGACATTATGTGCATAATTATGATATCATTATATTCTTGATATAGTTTCCTTGTTGTTGGAACATGGTTGGATGTTAGGATGCATAAATATATCCTGTATTTTTCCATTTGTTGATAGTTGACTTTATGTTATAGATATATAATGAGAAAATCACATATTTGTTGGAACCTATACAGATAACGTTTTAGGCAACAAGATCATCCTGTTGTCCGTCTTTTTATGAATATTTCATCTTTTTTATGGTTTCATGTTTTAAATTTCAACTTTTTTTATGCCTATAAGGGTCTCATATTTTGTTTAGTTCAATTAGATATTTAATGTGAAAAATATATAATGATCAAATCATAGATTTGTTGGAACCTACAAATATAAACATCCATGTAACAAGACATCATGTTGTCATTCTTTTTATGTATATTTCATCTTTTTGACAGTTTCATGTTTCAAATATCAACTTGTTTTATGCATATAATGGCCTCACATCTGTTTAGATCAATTATATATTTAAAGTTCTATATTTCCATAATATATATTTGTTATTGCTTTGATTACATATTAGAGAAGACACAAAAAGTGAGTTGTATGTGGAAAATATTACGGAGGAAAATGTTTCCAACATGGATGATGTAACTCATCTCTTTCTTTGAGTATGTATGATTTAATTTCTTTGTCCTTTCTATAGGAATCTTCCTACTAAATAACATGTCTGATTGTTTGCACAATATATATATGCTAGGACACCTTTAACTTTTAAGCTTTAGTGTAAAATATTCAAACCCACATTATGCTAAATCTGATTTTAGGTTATTTTTGTTGATGAGTTGATTTCCTAGCTTTGAATAAGGTTCTTGGTTCATGGTTTTAGTTTTTTGTTGTAATATGTGTCATAGATTACTTTAGCTTTCCTAGAGTTTTGTTCTTTATTTTCTTTTTTAAAATCTGTTTAGATTTTATGTTTATATTAAACCTATTGAGGTTTCATAGATGTTATTGATGCTTGTTTTAATGCATATATTGAGAGGAAAAAATTATTCTAATTAGTGATAAAATGTATTTCCATTAAAGATGTTTTAAAAATTTTAAACATGAGTATTGATGGTATACATAAAGTTGTGCTCAAGTCCTTTGTGCAATGGTATGTCCTTTTTTCCTATAGTGACTTGTCTCTTAATAAACAAGATCTAATCTAAAAAAATATTCCCGAGTATAAGGAATGTTTCAAATCTTCTAGTAGGTTATCTTATTTGTTTTCTTTGTTTTTTGAGTTAGATTTACTATTGTCGTTATTGATTGTCTTTATATGCTTTCAACTTTAACACATGGACCTTTGGGAGTGTTAAATTTGAAAGAGAAGAAAATTATTCTTTAAACTTATCTTGTCTAGTTACAACAGTACTATTTTTTTTCTAGTACTGTTTCGTCATGGTTTTTCATGGTTTATGTATGTTTTGAGATGGTTTGTCATGGTTTATGTATTTTTCTTATCAGATATCTGCTACTAAGTTTAAATATCAAAATATACTTTGCAATTTCCAGAAGTTGCAGTTGCATTGATGCTTATTTGTTAGGTTTTTGGATCCAACTCTCTGTTACCACCTAAGTTGTACTTAGTGGTTTTTTATCAAGAGAGCTTGGTGAACTGGACAAGGATAACTTGTTCAGACTTCAGAAGACCTTTAGTCTTACTTCTGGGAATCTTTGTTGTACTATATCACATGTTCATACCCCATGGAGGAATTGTAATAAATTTTCTAGCATGATAGTGTCTGTAAAAGACTCGGCCTCTTAGAATTTATTTGTCAATCCAACCAGCCCAGGGTGTTTTTTCCCTTGGTTATTATTGGTTGTTGAATAAACAACTGATAATTTATGAGTTTTTCACTCCATACCTCCAAAGTTGGGGTGGTCAACTTGGCATTTAGGCCTATTGAAGTTATTAGATTCTATGTGTCAATGTATAAACATGCTAGGCATCATGTAGGTGCTCATTTTGCAAGCTAAGAGCACCATGTAAACCCATGGACCCGCTATTTCCTAGTTTTGAGTGATTTTTTATCACTTAAGTCAGAAAGCCTCAAAAAATCAATTATTGATTATTTTAATTAATAAATTGATGAATAATGGAGCAAATCCAAAATCCTAGATCAGTGGATTCTCAACCGATTTGATTGAAATCAGTTAGATCTAAACCAGATAGACTGTATCTGACAAATCCTTAACTAAAGGAGGTGATCTGGACAGCTCCAGAGTTGAACTTCAGCATCCTATATGGGGAATTTTTCCCTCCCTCTCTCCTCCACATGTTTGGGCTCATCTGGATGAGTTTTGGTGGATGCTTCAGTCAACAGGTTGAGGTGTTAGTCAGATCAGCCCCCTGATTAATAGTTGCACTCAGTGAGACTTAGATCTGGCTCAACTAGACATAGATCAGGCATTGATGGACTCTCCTCCAACTATAGTGGTCTATCTCCTTGGGATTTGCACCCCTTGGGCTGGATCTCCTTTTTTTGTATAAGTAAAGCTCAGGCTACCTCTTCCAAGCTAGTTAGAGCTAAATTGAAGGGCTTGCTATTGTAATTTTGTATTGATCCTCATTTGTTGAAATAAAGAGAAGATTTGGAGGCTAAATTGTGGAGTACCTTTCATGTGTGGATCATCATTATCATGCTGCATTTGAGGTGAAACTACTATTTTTTCAATGTTTGCATTAAATTGTTGTCTGCCTTGGAATCATAGGAATAGATCATTGTAAGTAAGCTTACTTACTCCTAATTTTCTATATATGTTTGAATGAGATAATATTTGCATGCTAAATAAGATTATTTGCATGCTGTATCATCTACTTCTCATATGTATCTTCAAATTTAATGGTTTTGTTTGTAGGATTTGTTGTTTAGCTTAAAGGTTTGCCGTGATTGGAAGAGTTGTGGTTCAGGTTTGATTCCACTAGTTTTCCAACAGAGATTGCAAATATTGTGCCCCTCGTTGCTTCACTAACAAGTTTCTTTTGCAGATCTGCTTTAGCAACAAGCACTTCTGTTCTCCTTTTCCTCCTTCAAAATCTTAAATTCTCTTCAAATTGGTTACTATTAAAGAATCTTATTGCTTAGATCTGTTTCATTAAGAAAATCACATATAGATCTAGTTAGTAATATCCTTTCTTAATTTTAGATCTTAGTTCCTTTTTTCATATAAAGTTATATTTGAAGAGATCTAGCTGAAATTACCCTCTTTTTTGCAAGCATTATAAATGAAATTTGTAGCTTGCTAATAAGGTAGTTTCCTTTGTTGTTCTTTAAAGTTTCATATTCTGTAAGAAAATTGCATATCTCATTGGCTTCCCAAACAGCAAGCCAATATCCCAAGGAAAGCTTGCTTCCCTTGGTTCCTTTTTGCAAAACTAGATTACCCCCTTTTAACAATTTTTCACTTAGTGTTTTTTGGTAACTAGTGTGGTGACCCAAAACACTTTTAAAGTGTGTTTGGAAACATTTGATTTTAATTGATATATGTTTTTTATCAGGTCTAACAAAAAAGTGAAGGAGACTCTGCCCATTTTCCGACTATTGGATGAACCAGAGCTTCTCGGAAGCTTCCCCCACCGCCGTGTTTTGAGTTTAGCTTGTTACAAGTTTGTTGTAAGCCTTTGGATCCCAGATAACAAGGACCAAAGTGCATCAATTTCAATTTTCTTATATTTTAAATCGCTACTAATAAAAATAAAAGATCTTTTCGAATAGGCTCTTTCGAGCCTATTCACCATCCCCCCTTGGGGGATTTGCGTCCGTGTCATTTTTTGCTTTTCATTCATCTTTTTTCAATATAGAGTAGTTCTAATATATAGGGTAGTATAATTTGATTTAAAATCATTTCCATATTCCATATATGGTTGATTCAAAGTAACTTTAATACTTACCCCACGAGACTCCTTTTGAGCCGAAGGTGAAGAAACGTTCGTGGTAGTCTAATTAGAAAATTGTGGTTTGTTTATCTGTTTATGCTTCATCTTCTTTCATAATTTGTTTCAGTAACCATAATAAAATAAACCCCTCCTTGATTCCCTGATTGAGGCCCACTTGGACCGAAAGAGGTTCCTGGGGGTTTTCTTTTTAATAAGAACACCTTGTCTAAAATTTACTAAAATTGACAAGACTCTAGTGTGTATGCTCTGCACTTGGCTGCGGTTCGTCCGATCAGTAAAGCTGCATCAAAATCACTTGAGTGACTAGATTAATTATTCCTCACCTCCAAAATTGACAAACCATCAGGTGAAAATCCAACGCCTCGAACGAACTGTAAGCAGTGGCAAAATACCCAAAGGAGTGGGAACAACTGAAAAGTGACCTCGAGGTGCCGATCTTTGTCACACCCTAATGGGTGTGTTATGAAAAATAGTCTCCGAGACTCCGTTCCAGCCCACAAACACCTTACGGGTAGCCATGAAAGTTCACTTTTGGACATACTCCAAGTACCCCTTGGGTATATCTGGAGTCCCCTTTTCTCCTAATTTAACTCATTCACATTCCACACTAATTTAAAATATACCAAGAGACATTTGCAAAACATTCATTCAAGTGCATGCAAGCACATTATTTTCTCTATTAATTCCATTTAAGGAATTGGTAATTTGTTTCTTTCAATTATATATATATATTGAGTGTCATTACTGTGCTTATCTGTTTAAAATCTTGCATCTTGTTATCTTTTGTTTCCACTGGTTAAATTCAAAACTCCTAAAAAACGTAATCAATATAACACCATCACACTAAGTAATTAGCCTTAGTAATTTAATAGGGTCTACCCCCCTTAGCTTCGTTAGGAGTTGAGCCTAAACGGAGGAGTCAAGAACAAGGTGACAGCCTTGACTCGAGACTTGCCCCTGAGGACACATCGAGTGGCTTGAAGATTGTCGAGCACCCAATATGCAAGTAGATTACTACCAACATACAGAACGGTACAATATTTATTGTCAACCCGAGAAAGTCTTGTATTTCAAGGATAAAATGCACAGTCTATGCTTAAACACAAAGTCACTGCAATTGAACAATACTATCCTCTGTTCAACTATGCTCATCCCAAGAATCTGTGTAATCCCATTTATCTTCTAAATGCTACAATCACAATTACTTGCTGCTATACTTTGATCTAAGAATGGAAAGATAAACATAATTCCAAATTACAATTGCAGATGGAAGGAAATCCTATTCACATCCCTGAATGATTAATTCACCTATTCAATCTAATTACTCTAGAAAACCACAAGCGTAAATTGAATATTGATCTAGGAATTCAAATGAAAGGATTGAGTTCAGCTACTCTAAGAAAACTGAGCGCGGGAATGAAATTCAACAATCATAACAGTAAAGACAAGTTGCAAAGATTCATGGAACAACAATTAAGACCTCAGGATGAACAGATCTGTTTACAGCTACCACACGAATTGCATAAAAGATAATTACCTACTCAGTCGACTGTCACTCTGTACCACTACAGATCTCCAAGAAATGTAGTCACAACACACTGTAAATACACACTTACTACAGCTGTGTACGAAAGGAATAGAATTAACAGGACATCACACAACAAATGAATTAAAAAGTCCTAATTTAACCCAGCAATCTATGTGGAAGGCGGGCCCAGCCTTCACACAGAGATGCTGGCTGAACAAGCGTAAAACTCTTAAATCAGAAGTAATTCCTTTTATTAAAAGACAGAATAAGTACACAATTCATCCTCCCAGCTAATACAATGAATGAATTATATGTTCAAAACCCCCCTAGGTCAAGACAACTCTCCATATTTATCATGTGGATCGTAACATCTGATCCTATTATGGGGCAGCCATGAAGATCTCTGATCTTCAAGCGCCCTAAATAACACTAGCTGTTACAAACCTGGCATGGTAAGGAAATAGAAAGCACGGGAAAACTGTTAATCGCCCCAGGAGTAGCGATATTTTCTGATTATGATTACACCCGAGCAGTAATGTACTATGGATCTCCAAATATGGCACATTTTGTTATAGCTGCCTTGTCACAGCTCTATTCAGGATATTGCATTAGAACCGCATGCCTTGGGTGACGATAGGATGGCTGAGGATCAACTTGAGCAGTGGATATCCATCCTTTTCGAGACTTGTTCAGCCCAATCTTCCTGCAGTCCACTTATCTCAAACTACCTTTATAAACCATAATATGTTAGCACATTTGAGAGATACACAGCTTCAATTATCAAAATCATAAGTATTAATAAAATAAAGCAATGACCAGTCATACCTTGGTAGTTTGAAGAGTAGAGTGGGGATAACATGTCTGATTGGTATGCTGAATGGGGTAGGATAGGAGAAGAAGAGGTGATTAAGGGTGGTTAAAAGAGGCCATTTCTAGGCTCAACATATTCCCCCAACTATCCGGTTGCATGTCCGCATGCAACAACCTGCATCATTCAGAATCTGAATCTTGTACTGAGCTCTGTTCGTGAAGAGAAGAAAAGTTGTAGGGAAACTCAGGCACCTCTTCTTTCTCTAAGAACCCTCTGTGAGTAATCCAATACCTCCAGCATTGCTGCTCCTATGCCTTAGTTAAGGAGAAGTCCACTCTATACGGTTTTGTTAGCCACCAGATGAGGGGGAATTTAAATTTCAAACCCAACCAATTAACCCCACATTCCCTGATACATCCAACATAGCCCTTGACCCTAGAAAGTGCATGTTCAAAATTCTTGAAACAATAGGGGTCTCGGCTTCTGAGTATAGGAGAGGCAGCCTGCCATCTGTGTTTACTCCCTTCCAATGCTACTTGCTGGTGTATGGAAATATAGTTAGTGCAAGTAGAGATCACTTCCTCCTGAAGTCCCATTATATGCTGAGCCTAGGTAGGACATGAAAGCAAACTCTTGTACCGAGCAAGAAGAATACCAGGATTCTGAGGCTCACTTCGAACCCACAGGTTAAAGTGAGCTTCATTGTGAGAAAAGGTTTGAAAAGACCTTTCCCACTGAGCATGATTGCTCATAAAAGAAGCAAAATCCCTCAGCTGAACATCCCCTGAAAAAGGAACAAGGTTTGAATGGCGGTCCAGAGGTCAAGCTATCTCATGCAAGTATAGTTCACACAGCAAATTTTGATCTTCAAAATTACTTCCAAAAAATATTTCCAAAAACTTTGTTGAGGTCGTTATTTCAAATGACCTCCCTTCTTTCACAGCTTTCAACTTAAACCAAACAAACTATTCAAATAGGAAGACGGGGTAAGAGGAAGAAGGCATCCTGGTGCCCAGGAGCTCTTGAGAGAGAGCATACATCTGCTCTTTTTCCTTCTACATGAATTGGAAATTTTTCAGCTCCCTCATATTGCTCTGTAGCTCCTCTTCCTGAATTCTCTGGGTCATACATTCTTCTGCCCAATTCTCCTCCAATCCTCTGATAATATTTCTATGCTCATTAAGAGAAATCATCCCTCTCCGGTATTCTTCCACCTGGCTCTTCCATTTGATCACCTCCATTCTCAGCATTGAGACTTCTGTTGTAAGGTTCAGGATTTTCTCTTTATGATGTTCCTCTTTGTCCGAGTCTAGGTCAATGAAATTTCTAAGGGGCTCAACCCTCACATTGTCGCTTGATGTGCCCCTTTGGGCACCCTGCACATCTGAAACTATTTCAAGAGTTGCTGGTTCTTGTGCGACAGCAACTTCCTCTGGATTTTCTGCAACAGCCACATCCATCACTCCTAGAGACACTGGTTCTTGTGTAGCAGTGTCTTCTTTTTGGGCACCCTACACATCTGAAGTTATTTTGAGAGTTGTTAGTTCTTGTGTGACCGCAAGTTCCTCTGGATTTTCTTCAACAGCCACATCCATCACTCCTAGAGACATTGGTTCTTGTGTAGCAGTGTCTTCTTTTTGGGCACCCTGGACATCTGAAGCTATTCTAAGAGTTGTTGGTTCTTGTGTGATGCCTAGCATGTTTATACAATGACACATAGACTCTAATAACCTCAATAGACCTCAATGCCAAGCCGACCACCCCAACTTTGGAGGTATGGAGGGAAAAACTAAGAAATTATTAGTTGTTTATTCAACAACCAATAATAACCAATGGAAAAAACACCCTGGGCTAATCAGATTGACAAATAAAGTCTAAGAGGCTGAGTCTTTTACAGACACTATCATGCTAGAAAATTTATTACAATTCCCCCATGGGGTATGAACATGTGATATAGTACAGCAAAGCTTCCCAAAAGTAATACTGAAGGTCTTTTGAAGTCTGAACAAGTTATCCTTGTCCGGTTCACCAGGCTCACTTGATAAAAAACCACTAAGTACAACTTAGTTGGTAACATTCTGGCTCCAACTGCGGGACGTGTGATCAATCTGGTCATAGGGCAAGGAGAGGATATGAGAACACCAAAATATTTGGTTTATACACCCTGTAAAAACATCTCAACTTGACAAGAAAACCTCAGTAGCACAAGCTTTACATAAAAAGCAAATGAACCATTAAGATGATTTATTTAAACAAAATAAATGTAACTAACTAATGAAAAAAAATGTTTTATTATTTCTAAAACAAAAATGCAAAAAGTAAATGCTCTTTTTCAAGGAGCTTATTTTCCTACTCTAAGCATGATATAAACAGGGTTAAGTGTAATAAAAAAATCCACTGCAACCACCTAAGCATTTTATTAACATAAATTTTTTTTCCTTGTCTTTGGTTACCAGCCAAAGTAAGGATAATTTATTTAGAAAATGAAAACCTGTGTGATGATTCGAAAGGGGCGGGATGGATGGGAAATTATAGGCATGCATAATGTTGTCAAACTTCCTCCCAAACTGATAATTGCTTACGTAGGCTGCTTCTATCCATGACTGGACAGGGTTGATATACAAATCAGAGTGATGAGGTAGATCGACTACACCATCATACTGATCATCGAGGCTTACCGGATGATAATTCCCTGTATAAGCCCCAAATGGCTCCAAATCATGAGGAGACTCTATATGTGAAGATGACAGTTGAGACTGATATTCTACTAACTACATCACATCTGTCTTTTCACAACACTGCTTCTCCATGTCTTCATTATTGATACCTTTATGTGGCTCTGCATGATATGACTCTGAATGATCATATAAGAGTTTTGAATGCTCCTCTTCCATTCTAGGATTTTCCCAGGTTTCCAAATCCATGCTCTCTCCTTTAGATATGCCATAGATAGAAAAATCAACAAAACCATCAAAAGTTTTTGGTTCATTATTTTCCTCTTTATTCATGTCATGGACTAGATTTTCCATGAATGTCCAGGACTCCTCATCAACATCTTTGTCAGAGATAAGGGAGTCTTTGTCACTTGTATCATGCTCCAAGTTATACTTGTCCTCATTTTCATACTCATCTTCTTGAGAGAAAAGGTCACAAGGCAGTAAACCTTCCAGACTGTCATCATTATATGGAGAACACATAGGAGTCCCATCATGTACATTACAGTTTTCATCATAAGTTTCACTATAAGATTCTGCAATGGTTTCATCCTTAGGCTTGCACTGTTTAGATGGTGACAAAGGGTAGGCTTGGCCTAACATGTATACATGATCAGGCTCACTTGAAGTTGTTTCCTGACTACTGAACTCAGGAAGTCCATGTTCCATGACTTGATTTGCAACATAACAAGCGCTTTCTTGGTGGAATTGTTCACAGGGTCTACACCATGGAATTACTTCTTCTATCATGTTAGCTGAGTCTAACTGGTTTGGAATCCTAGGCTCCTGATGAGGAAATTTATTTTGATACATCCGATTTTGCTTGGGATGAAAGTTCCTAGGTCCATTATTCTTTTCCATTGTGATCAATCGATTATGAATGTGATTCAAGTGTTCAGAATGATTGGCCATTAGTTGGTTTTGACTAGTAACCAAGTTTTTTACCATGTCCATCACCTTTTCCATGGGATCTTTAGAAGTTCCCTTTTATTCTGATTCAATGGCTTTACCCTTTGTCTCTTTGTTGCAGAAATTGTTTCCCCTAGTGTGACATGGAATGTTGGACTTGCCTGAAGACTGCATATTCTTTTCTATTTTCTCGGCCAATTCCTGAGTAGTTTTTAGATTGGCTGGCTCTTTGTCTCTTAACTGGTACCTCAAATCACCAATGAAAGCTTTGATGTAAGATATGAGGATGGAGGCATCCTTTGGCTTGATTTCGTTAGGGAGGTCCACAACCACACACCTGAACTTAGTGTTAAATTCATCCAAGGTTTCATTCTCCATCTTCTTAATGTTATGAAGGGCAGCAAGCAGATGTCTTGGTACTTAGTTTTCTCCCCATTTATTCTTAAAACCCTCTAGAAATTCACTAAGAGTTTTATATGAATCATCATCTAGGTCAAAGTGCCATTCTTGAGCATCATCTTATAAGGATAAAGCAAAGAACTTCATTTTGACATCGTCATGGTCATGGGCAACATCATTGCAATAACTGACCAGGTGCTTTTCAAACTTTCGAAGGTGAGACTTGGTAGTGATGGAATTATTTCCCTGAAATATGGGGAGCTTCTTGATAGCATCTTTTGGAATGGCATGGGGAGCACCTGCTATCTGAGAAAATTCAAGGGGTTTGAATAATTCCGTCATTTCTTGAGATTGGTGAACATGACTCTCTACAAATATGTGATGGATATCTGAGAGGGATTGGTCTCCTAAATCTTCAAGGTTTCTACGAGAAGTCTACCTATTCAATATCTCCCTAATAAACCTTTTGGGATCAGGGAGAGGATTGAATAATTGATGGCGGTTTCTTCGGGTAGAAATTCTTGGAGGGATGTTAGACAGTGGAGTCGCCAGATGGATCAAGTTTTAATTTTTATGTTTTTTAAAGACAAGATCAATCAAATTATTTTTTTATCTTTTTAGTTGTTTAGAAAAAAGTTAAGCTAAGTCGTACCTAAGAATAAAAAGATTTATCCCCAGCAACAATGCCAAAAAGTGTTGCCCCCTTTAACACACCTAGTTTATGTGGCAAAAATCTTTGTTGAGCCTAGAAATGGCCTCTTTTAACCACCCTTAATCACCTCTTCTTCCCCTATGCTACCCCATTTAGCATACCAATCAGACATGTTATCCCCACTCTACTCTTCAAACTACCAACGTATGAGTGGTCATTGCTTTATTTTATTAATACTTATGATTGTAATAATTGAAGCTGTGTATCTCTCAAATGTAATAACATATTATGGTTTATAAAGGTAGTTTGAGATAAGTGGACTGCAGGAAGATTGGGCTGAACAAGTCTCGAAAAGGATGGATATTCACTGCTTAAGCTGATCCTCAGCCATCCTATCGTCACCCAAGGCATGCGGTTCTAATGCGATATCCCGAATAGAGCTATGACAAGGTAGCTATAACAAAATGCGCCATATTTGGAGATCTATACTACATTGCTTCTCAGGTGTAGTCGTAATCAAAAAATATCTCTACTCCTGGGGCGATTAACAGTTTTCCCATGCTTTCTATTTCCTTACAATGCCACGTTTGTAACAGCTAGTGTTATTTAGGGCGCCTGAAGATCAGATATCTTCATGGTTGCCCCATAATAGGATCAGATGTTACAATCCACATGATAAATATGGAGAGTTGTCTCGACCTAGGGGGTTGCTGAACATATAATTCATTCATTGTATTAGCTGGGAGGAGGAATTGTGTACTTATTCTGTCTTTTGATACAAGGAGTTACTTTTGATTTAAGAGTTTTACACTTGTTCAGCCAGCATCTCTGTGTGAAGGCTGGGGCCGCCCTCCACAGAGATTGCTGAGTTAAATTAGGACTTTTTATTTCATTTGTTGTGTGATGTCCTGTTAATTCTATTCCTTTCGTACACAGCTGTAGTAAGTGTGGATTTACAGTGTGTTGTGATTGCATTTCTTGGAGATCTGTAGTGGTACAGAGTGATAGTCGACTGAGTAGGTAATTATATTTTATGCAATTCGTGTGGTAGCTGTAAATAGCTCTGTTCATCCTGAGGTCTTAATTGTTGTTCCATGAATCTTTGCAACTTGTCTTTATTGTTATGATTGTTGAATTTCATTCCTGCGCTCAGTTTTCTTAGAGTAGCCGAACTCAATCCTTGCATTTGAATTCCTAGATCAATATTCAATTTACGCTTGTGGTTTTCTAGAGTAATCAGATTGAATAGGTGAATTAATCATTCAGGGATGTGAATAGGATTTCCTTCCATATGCAATTGTAATTTGGAATTATGTTTATCTTTCCATTCTTAGATCAAAGTATAGCAGCAAGTAATTGTGATTGTAGCATTTAGAAGATAAATTGGATTACACAGATTCTTGGGATGAGCATAGTTGAACAAAGGATAGTATTGTTCAATTGCAGTGACTTTGTGTTTAAGCATATAATGTGCATTTTATCCTTGAAATAAAAGACTTTCTTGGGTTGACAATAAATATTGTACACTCTATATGTTGGTAGTAATCTACTTGCATATTGGGTGCTCGACATTTTGGCACCGTTGTTGGGGAAGGATAAATATTAAACACCATCATTAGTTGCATTTTGTAATTGTTTCTAGTCAATCTTTTCTACTTTCTTTGTTGTAATGATTTGGGTTGCATGAATACAAGAAGGGTAAATCATGATCATCTTTCAACTCCCAAAACCCCACAAAATACTAACAGTGCAGGTGGCTTGGGTCACAGTCGAGGTCCACAATTGGGCAGAAGGACATTCATTGACGATCTTGTTGACAGAACTGATTCATCCACCAGGACTCGCCATCAAGAAACTCCTATCAGAAGAAACCCTGCCGATCCACTCTAGGCTATTTAATTTTTCCAAAACTTAGGCTATTTTTTAATAGTTTAATTGCAAAAATTGATTTTGTAATAAAAGTGGGAAAATAATCAGTTTCAGTCATGTAGGTGCTCATTTTCAAGCTAAGAGCACCATGTAAACCCGTGGACCCACTATTTCCTAGTTTTGAGTGATTTTCCATCACTCGGGTCAGTAAGCCCCAAAAAATCAATTATTGATTATTTTAATTAATAAATTGATGAATAATGGAGCAAATCCAAAATCCTAGATCAGTGGATTCTCAACTGATTTGATTGAAATCAGTCAAATATTAACCAGATTGACTGGATTTGACAAATCATTGACTAAAGGAGGTGATCTGGATAGATCCATAGTTGAACTTTAGCATCCTTTATGGAGAATTTCACCCTCCCTATCTCCTCTACGTGTTTGGGCTCATCTAGATGAGTTTTGGTGGATGCTTCAGTCAATAGGTTGAGGTTTCAGTCATATCATCCCCCCAATTGATAGTTGCACTCAGTGAGACTCAGATCTGCATCAACTAGACACAGATCATGCATTGATTGACTCTCCTTCAACTACAGTGGTCTATCTCCTTGGGATTTGCACCCCCTGGGCTGGATCTCCTTTTTTTGTATAAATAAAGCTTGGGATGCCTCTTCCAAGCTAGTTAGAGCTAGATTGAAGGGCTTGCTATTGTAATTTTGTATTGATCATCATTTTTTGAAATAAAGAGAAGCTTTGGAGGCTAATTTGTGGAGTACCTCTCATGTGTGGATCATCATTATCATGCTGCATTTGAGGTGAAACTGCTATTTTTTCAATTTTTGCATTAAATTGTTGTCTTCCTTGGAATCATAGGAATAGATCATTGTAATTAAGCTTAATTACTCCTATTTTACCACATATGTTTGAATGAGCTAATGTCTTCATGCTAAATAAGATTATTTTCATGTTGTATCATCTACTTCTCATATGTATCTTCAGATTTAATGGTTTTGTTTGCAGGATTTGTTGTGTATCTTATAGGTTTGTCGTGACTGGAAGAGTTGTGGTTCAGGTTTGATTCCACTAGTTTTCCAATAGAGATTGCGAATATTGTGCCCCTCAGTGCTTCACTAACAAGTTTCTTTTGCAGATATGCTTCAGCAACAAGCACTTCTCTTCTCCTTTTCCTCCTTCAAAATCTTAAATTCTCTTCAAATTGGTTACTATTAAAGAATCTTATTGCTTAGATCTATTTCATTAAGAAAATCACATATAGATCTATTTAGTAAGATCCTTTCTTAATTTTATATCTCAGTTCCTTTTTGCATATAAAGTTATATTTGAAGAGATCTAGCTGAAATTGCCCTCTTTTTTGCAAGCATTATAAAGGAAATTTGTAGCTTGCTAATAAGGTAGTTTCCTTTTCTATTCTTTAAAGTTTCATATTCTAAAAGAAAAGTGCATATCTCATTGGCTACCCAAACAACAAGCCAAGATCCCAAGGAAATCTTGCTTTCCTTGGTTCCTTTTTGCAAAACAAGATTACCCCTTTTTAACAATTTTTTACTTAGTTTTTTTTCGGTAACTAGCGTGGTGACCCAAAACAATTTTAAAGTGTGTTTGGGCACATTTGATTTTAATTGATCTTTGTTTTTTAGCAGGTCTAACAAAAAATAAAAGGAGACTCTGCTCATTTTCCAACTCTTAGACGAACCAGAGCTTCCCGGAAGCTTCCCCCACCGCTGTGTTTTGAGTTTAGCTTGTTACAAGTTTGTTTTAAGCCTTTGGATCCCAGATAACAAGGATCAAAGTGCATCAATTTCAATTTTATGATATTGTAAATCTCTACTAATAAAAACAAAATATCTTTTCGAATAGGCTCTTTCGATCCTATTCACCATCCCCCCTTGGGGGATTTGCGTCTGTGTCATTTTTTGCTTTTCGTTCATCTTTTTTCAATCTAGCATAGTTCTAATCTATAGGGTAGTATACTTTGATTTAAAATCATTTCCATATTCCATATCTGGTTGTTTCGAAGTAACTTTAATACTTACCCCACGAGCCTCCTTTTGAGCCGAAAGGTGAAGAAACGTTCATGGTAGTCTAATTAGAAAATTGTGGTTTGTTTATCTATTTATGCTTCATCTACTTTTATCATTTGTTTCAGTAACCATAATAAAATCAACCCTTCCTTGATTCCCCAATTGAGGTCCACTTGGACCGAAAGAGGTTCCTGGGGGGTTTTCTTTTTAATAAGAACACCTTATCTAAAATTTACTAAAATTGACAAGACTCCAGTGTGTATGCTCTGCACTTGGCTGCTGTTCGTCCGATCAGTCAAGCTGCATCAAAATATCTTGAGTGACTAGATTAATTAGTCCTCACATCCCAAATTGACAAACCACTAGGCAAAAATCCAATGCCTCAAACGAACTGTAAGCGATGGCAAAATACCCAAAGGAGTGGGAACAACTGGAAAGTGACCTCGAGGTGCCAATCTTTGTCACACCCTAACAGGTGCATTATGAACAACAGTCTCCGAGACTCTGTTCCAGCCGACAAACACCTTGCGGGTAGTCGTGAAAGTTCACTTTTGAACATACTCCAAGTACCCCTTGGGTATATCTGGAGTCCCCTTTTCGCCTAATTTAACTCATTCACATTCCACACTAATTTAAAATCTACCAAGATACATTTGCAAAACATTAATTCAAGTGCATGCAAGCACATTATTTTCTCTATTGACTCCATTTAAGGCAATGGTGATTTGTTTCTTTCATATATATATATATATATATATATTGAGTGTCATTACTGTGCTTATTTGCTTAAAATCTTGCATCTTGTTATATTTTGTTTCCATTGATTAAATTCAAAACTCCTAAACAATGTAATCAATATAACACCATCACACTAAGTAATTATCCTTAGTAATTTAATAGGGTCTACCCCCCTTGGCTTCGTTAGGATTTGAGCTTAAATGAAGTAGTCAAGAACAAGGTGACAGCCTTGACTCGAGAATTTCGCCTAAGGACACACCAAGTGGCTTGAAGATTTCTACCACGTAACCCAGCTGTGTGAAAGGCGGCAACACTCTCTAACTGTTCAGCAAAATTTAAATACAGGAGAATATATTTTTGTTTAGATATTTCAATATGCAAATCATTATTTCCACAAGTGTAGAAGATGTATTCAATTTCTTTTATAATGTGATATTTTGTTCATGGCATGTTGTGTTATGTCCTCAAGATGTTTTGTTGATTAATGCAAGGTTATGTAATTATACTTGTATATGAGAATGGAGATGCACAATTATGGCATTTGGAATTCTACTCCAGTTGGCACAGGAAAGAGGGATAACATACTTGGATGTGTATGGGGATTTGAAATCGAGATGCTACCAAAGAAGAAAAATTTATTTCTAGCTTGAATGGTGGGATTGTAAACTTTGATGGTCTAAGAAACACAAATAATTCAAGCAGAACAGGTGATGTTATTTAGATATTATTCTCTATTTTTATAAACTAGTAATGTATTATCTTATATACAATTCATGTTTTTCCTTATAATATTATTGTTGACTTTAAAATATAGACATCTTTTTGGATTTATAGATTCTTGTTTCCTTTTCTCCAAGTGGTTTGCTTGGTATAATATCTTACCATATCTGATGTGATCATTTCATAGACGCCAAGGGAACAAGTTTCAAAAATGTTAGATAACTTTCATCTTTATTTCAGGTGGAAACATTTCAAGCCTAATTGTTGAAGCTTCCATTGCTAGAATATTGGTTTATTCATCAACATAGTTTTGGACAAGTTATGTAGGAGAACCCTTAAAAATTTTACCTCAGTCAAATTCAGTTCAGGTATCTCCTTGGGCTGCATTTATGGAAGGATCTAGAGTTAAGATAGATCTATGCTAGTTATATGTTGGAAATATCCATGTATCAAGTAATGCAACTGTTGTAGAGACTTCAAGGGTACTAGCTCAATGGAAGAAAATCCGCCTTATAGGAAGTATATTGGTGGTTTGATTCCTCCATACCCTATCTATAGAAATCAATGAATATTTGCATATGAAATGACTAAAAAAGACTAAATTAGTGACCAAAAAATGAGAGATAAGTGACCAAAAAATGAGAGATAAGTAACCAACAAATGGGAGATAAGCGACCAAACAAATGACCAAATGTCAGTTTTGGTGGCTAATTTTCGGTCTCTTATCACGCGATAAAAAATGTGGTCACATTTAGTTTGGTTATTTATAGTTGTATCGTGGGCATATTTTTTGTCATTAATTTGGTCGTATATTTGGTCATTAATTATGGCAATTAATGACTAAATATGTGACCAAATATATGACCAGAGTAATGACCAAATTAATAACCAAATGACAAGCTATAAATGAACAAACTAAATATGAGCACATTTTTTACCGTGCGATAAGAGACCGAAAATTAGCCACCATTAATCACCAAATCAAAAGTGGTCATTTATATGTGGATTTTGGTCATTTTTTTGGTCACTTATCTCTCATGTACTAGTGCATGTAGAGATCCACGAATCGAATCATATCATAAATCATCCTCATTGTAATAGAATAAATAATCTATTAACTAAAAAATAAAAACACATGAGAGAGCTTCAATTTGTAGGACTAAGGAGGCTCAACAAACACCCAAGAATACCTGGGTAGTTGAGAGTTTCTACGTGAGCTTACAACTCACTCAAGATCGAAGCATTCAAAAATGTCAACACCAATTCATTTCTCTTTTAAAAATTCAAGATAAATATTCCCAAAAATATAATTAACCATGTGAAAGTATTGATATTTCCTTCTTAGGAAGTTTTCTCTTTTCGATGAGTGCCACTTTCTTTTAGCATAAGATTTGAGACAAATTGCGATTCAAAAATACTAAGTGTTTCAAAGCTAAAATATTGGATGAATATAAGACTATATTATTTATGTTTGAAGTACAACCTCCTCCTTTCGCTTTTTGGAAAAATCAGGGTTGGCTTAGAGATACAATTAGATAAGAGAGATTCTCCTTGAACGCACTATGCGACAGGAACTTGAAGGAGTTATTTTTGCATAAACCTTAGTTGGTTACACCAGTGGAAAATTAGAGATTAGTGACCAAAAAAATGACCAAAATCCGCATATCAATGACCACTTTTGGTTTGGCGATCGTTGGTGGCTAATTTATGGTCTTTTATTACGCGACCAAAATTGGTCATTTTTATTTTGGTCATTTATAGCTTGTCATTTGGTCATTAATTTGGTCATATATTTGGTCATTAATTTGGTCATATGTTTGAATCAACGACCAAATATATGACCAAATTAATGACCACATGAAAAGCTATAATATGACCAAATTTGGTCGCATGATAAAAGACTGTAAATTAGCCACCAAAACTATGCTTTTGTCATTGATATGCGATTTTTTGTTGTTTTTTTTGTCATTTATATCTCATTGTTTGGTCACGTATTTCTCAATTTTTGGTCATTTTATATGCGAATTTTGGTCATTAATCTCATTTATTGGTCACTAATTTAGTCATTTTTAATCGTTTTATGTGTGGTTATTATATTTTAGTAGTTTTAATGGTGTCCGTTATTAATCAGTATAAATTTTTAATATGATATTATATTTAAATTAAAAAAGAATCATACTATGAGGACCCTGCAGCAAACAAGTAATCAAAATACACGATATAGCAGTAGAACTCAAAATCACTTTTATATTAATCGCAGGCCACTTCGAGGGGGCAACCTCCTTTGAGCAAGCTCAATACAAAATAATTTCACGGTGCCTTCCTTGGCCTCAACACACACTTATATACTAAAAATAGGTGCCAATACTATGGGTCAAAACCATGGGCCAATATAAACTATGGATCAACAAATACTACAGGTGGCTTACAAAGCATATGCGCCTCACAACAATAACACAAACTATGGATCAACAATTACTATGGGACGACTTACAAAGCATATGCGTCCAACAACAATATACTAACATAGTAAAGAGAAGGATTGACATGGGTTCCTAACATCCCCTCCCCCTTAGAAAAAGCTTTGTCCTCAAAGCTTTAGATGTGGAAATTGTCGCTGTATCTGAAGGAGTGGTTCCCACGTAGCATCCTCGGGCTGCATTCCGTGCCATTGAATTAAGACCTCTGTGATAGAGTGAGAGAAAAATTGACGAGTGCGCTTATTGAGGACAGCCTCCAGCTCCGAAAAGATGGATCCTTCATTATCCAGTTCTGGTAAAATAGTTTGGCCGTTGATGTTGGTGCCAAGAACTTTCTTCAGACAAGAGACACAAAATACTGGATGAATGCGGGGAGAAGGCGGAAGTTCCAATTTAGAAGCAACAGACCCAATCTTATGAAGAATCTTATATGGCCCATAGAACTTTGGAGCGAGCTTATGACACCCTTTGAGTTTTAGTGAGGATTGCTTGTAATGCTAGAGACGAAGAAAAACCATATCACCGGCTTCAAAAGTGCGCTCAAAACGGTGCTGATCAGCTTGTTTCTTTATGCGATTTCCTGCCATGTGAAGGTTTTCGCGCAAAATGCGAAGGACTACGTCAACTGCCTGAACTGGAGAACTGCTGGGGGTGTAAGGAAGAAGAACTGGCGGTGCCTGAAAATAAACTGCTTCATATGGAGTCATTTTAGAGGCAGTGTGGTAAGAGGTATTGTACCACCATTCAACGAGAGGGAGCCACTTTTCCCACTGATGTTGTTGCTCAGAGGAGAAGCAACGAAGATAAGGTTCCAAGCATTTATTGATAATTTTAGTCTGACCATCTGTTTGGGGGTGATAACCTGAACGCATCTTCAGTTTGGTGCCAGGGCGGAGAAAGAGTTCTGTCCAAAAATGACTGGTGAAAGTCGCATCACGATTCGCGACAATGGAAGAAGGCATTCCATGAAGACGAAAGATCTGGTCCAGGAAAATTTGAGCAACGGAGGAAGCTGTATAGGGATGGCTGAGAGCACAAAAATGACTATATTTGGAGAGGCGATGAACCACAACCAAAATCACAATCTTCCCTCCAGATTTAGGGATCCCGTCAATGAAATCAATAGAAATATCTGTCCATATCTGGGGAGGTATGGGCAAGGGATCAAGCAATACCGGAAGGGGTGTTGTTTCACCCTTATTGCGGTGGTAGGTATCACATTCAGCCACCATCTGTTGAATTGTCCTGTTCATGCCCTGCTAAAAGAAGTTGCGCCGTGCCCGTTCATACGTTTTGAGAAAACCAGAGTGCTCCGCTGACGGAGAAGCATGGAGTTCATAGAAGATAGCTTGTTGAAGAGCTGTGTTCTGGGGAAGCACCAGACGACCCTTGTATCTCAGTGAAGCACCATCCCAAGAGTAATGTGGGACAGCAAAAGGGTTGTTGTCCAAGCGTTGGATGATGTGAGATAATGAAGAGTCATTGACATAACCCTGCTGAACCGATTGCAACCAATTTGGAACAGGCATAGAAATAGCGGAAAGAGAACCTTGGGCATCAAATGTGCGAGAAAGGGCATCTGCCACAAGATTGTCCTTACCCTTCTTATAAGTGATCTCATAGTCATAACTCATGAGTTTGCTAACCCATTTCTGTTGTGCTGGGGAGAATACATGCTGTTCTAGGAAATATTTTAGACTCTGGTGATCAGTCTTGATGCAGAAATGATTCCCTGAGAGGTAAGGTCGCCACTTTTGTACTGCATGCAAAATGGCCATCATTTCCTTCTCATATGTAGAGGCAGCTAAATTGTTACTGGAAAGGGCTTTGCTGGTGAACGCAATGGGGTGTTCATCTTGAAGGAGAACAGCACCAAGTCCATTGCCGCAAGCATCACTCTCAATAGTGAAGGGCTTGGAAAAATCGGGCATAGCTAGAACAGGTGTAGTACACATAGCTTGTTTCAGCTTGTCAAATGCACACTCAGTAACATGTGTCTATGTAAAAGCATCATTTTTCAACAGAGAAGTTAATGGAGCTGCAAGCTTCCCATAATCCTTGACAAACTTGCGGTAGTAGCCAGTCAACCCCAAAAAACCACGAAGGCTCTTGAGTGTATTAGGAGGTGGCCAATTGTTTATGGCAGCGATTTTGGCAGGATCCACACGAACCCCTTGTGCTGAGATAATGTGCCCGAGATACTCAACTTCCTTTTGGCCAAAAAAAAATTTATACCTTTTGGCATGGAGATGATGATCAGAGAAAAGTTGCATTACAAGAGCCAGATACTGGAGATGTTCAGCCCATGTTTTACTGTAGATGAGGATATCATCAA
>LPNX010849251.1:141697-157435 GCA_001517045.1 Pseudotsuga menziesii
GCTAGAATCAATGAGTGTTGTAAGAGGAAGCTTCTTGAAGTAACCCCGTACCCGCATTGTTTGGGGGGCAGTGACTCCAGCTAAAGCATGGAGGGATATCTCGGGTTGGTTGTCCTGAGATGGAGGGTCAGTAGGCGGCTCCTGAGTGTCAACCGAAGCATCCATTGTATCAGAAACTTCTTCACCAATTTCAGAGGCAGGTGGAGAATCCACATCGAAGAGATAGAGCTTTTGTTGAACACATTGATGTCCCCGATTGAATTTCTCATCACAATTATAACAAAGCTATTTTTCTCTGCATGCCTGCATCTCTGTTTCAGACAAATGCTTGATTGGAGGTGAGCGAGGAGCTGGCGGAATGGGAGGTCGTTGAGAACCCATATTTTGGAAGGAAACAAAAGAGGATTTGGAGCGTTGTTGGGCTGCCATCTTGTCTTCTACCAACTTAGCCAACCCCAGGGCTTCCATCATTGTGTTGGGACTGAACATTTTGACCTCAGAGCGAATTGCATCCTTTAGAACACTGATAAAACAACTCCGGTAGAAGTCATCAGGTAATCCTTCAGTGTGATTAGCTAGTTTCTCAAATTCAGTTTGATACTCTTTCACAGTGCCAATTTGGCGAAGTTTAGTGAGAGCTCCTATGAAATCATCAAAAGCACTAGGACCAAATCGTTTCAAAAGGAGCTGGCAAAAATCAGGCCATTTTTGCTCTTCATGAGCCTTGATGTACCAACGATACCATTGAAGAGCTTCCTGTTCCAAATGAAAGGAGGCAAGTCGAACTTTGTTGACATCAAAAGTATTATGAAGACTGAAATACTATTCTGCACGATAGATCCATCCAGTCGAATCAGTACCATTGAAGCGAGGAAAATCTAGCTTTGGACCGCGAAAATTGCTGGAAGAAGAGAACCCATTGGTTGATGAAGACTCAGACTGTCGTCTGGTGTTCATAGCTGAATGCTCAAGATGGAGACCGAGAAATTTGTCATCCAGTTCCTGGAGTTTGGCTTGGATGGCTGCAAGTGCTTCCTCCATGATTTTTGCTCCTGTGCGGGATCTACAACGGCGCGGAAGTGATCGACAACAGATGGATCTGCAATGGCACGGAACTGACCGGCAACAGTTCTGGACAGAGGAAATCTGCAATTGTGCAACTGAAAATAGATATGGACCCCAGGTATGTGCGGCTTCCTATCGGTTCAAGGGATTCACTCGGCCACCAATGTTGTCTGACGGCTTGCGTATTGGAGCAGTACCCCTCACTCCATGGCTCAGGTAAAACTGATAACCGCTTGGCCATAAACGACAGCTCTTGGTTTACCTCACGGGTGGGAACTAGTCAATCAAGTAGGGGTCGTTGCCCTTTTCGCTGGCAGGTCCTCTCAATGGGCCAGCTACTTCAAGGTTCCTGTGCTACTCCTCACAATGAGTTTTAGGGCTTATGCCCAAGTACTTCCCACAGTTAAGCGGATAGGGATTATTCCCAGATCCGAACCTACAAAAAAAAAAAAAAAAAAAAGGGCAGAAATTCCACCCAATGTTCAAAACCCTGATCTATATTGCTCAGAATCGCTGTTATAGCATGTTTCTGGAACTAGAACAACCACTCTGCTTCTACCCATGAATTCGGAATAGAAATCTGGGCACTCGGTCAAAAGATTTTCTCTCCGCAATTTCCGCGGCCGTCACCGAAATTCTGAAAAATTGCTGATTTTAAATCCGCGATATCTCCACTTTTAGAAGTCCAAATGAGATGATTTTTTTTTGAAACTGCGTATTTTTTAAAGAGGAATTCAGATATGCAATCTGTTTCTTCTAATTTTGTGCAAAAAGTTTTATAAATTGATCTTAAAGTCACCGCTCAATTTTTCCCTCTTTCTTTTTTTTTTGGAAAAAAAAATTTCCCACTTGTGCCAAGGAAAGTGCTCTGATACCAGATGTGAAGACCCTGCAGAAAACAAGTAATCAAAATACATGATATAGCAGCAGAACTCAAAATCACTTTTATATTAATCGCAGGCCACTTCGAGGGGGCAACCTCCTTTGAGCAAGCTCAATACAAAATAACTTCACGGTGCCTTCCTTGGCCTCAACACACACTTATATACTAAAAATAGGCGCCAATACTATGGGTCAAAACCATGGGCCAATATAAACTATGGATCAACAAATACTACAGGCAGCTTACAAAGCATATGCGCCTCACAACAATAACACAAACTATGGATCAACAATTACTATGGGACGACTTACAAAGCATATGCGTCCAACAACAATATACTAACATAGTAAAGAGAAGGATTGACATGGGTTCCTAACACCTACATTATTTGTCATCATCTAATACACATGTGAATTATGCAATGTCACGTATAACTTTATGTGACATTATGTGAACTATGCAATATCATCATCTCCATATAACTTTACATGAAAATCATCTAGTACATCAATGACTTCTAGTCAAAATATTACAACGGCTAAACCATCCCACTTGTACTTGGTTTCTAAGCCATACTTATATCCCGCGACAGGTTCGAAACCATACTTAGCAGCTTGAAACCCTCAGCAACAGGCTCTTCATACTCAATTGAAAAGCCTCAGCAGTAAGCTCTCCATACTCAATGGCCCATTTTTTGAGCTTTCTATCTGCGCACGTGCTTTTGTATCCACACTGCGCGTGCTTCTGAGATTTCTAAACTTTATAGCTGTGCATGTGCTTCTATATCTGCACTGCAGTAGCCTCCGTCCTCATGTTTTTATAAATCTTGCAAGTAAGGTTACCTACAAGCAACACATGTTAAGCAATAAATTTCGTTGCTCGTTAAAAAGAGAAAACAAATAGCTGAAAAATGTACATAGTAATTTTACAAGATTTAACATGGAAAAAAGAAACAATTCCAACAAACAATAGGTGTAATAAGAAACCTTGGGTATAATTCCATTATTTAACTTCAATAACATAATCAACCTCATAAATAAAACATGAAATGCACTCATTGTTTGGTGCAAATTCATTCTTCATATAATTTCAATATTTGGGACTATGTTTTCAATGAATCAGAAATAACATGTAAAAGCAAGCAAAGAAAATTCAATTAATTCCTCAATATGAATACTAGAAGAAGCAACCTATTCACTTCATCCAATGAATAATGAGGAGAAAATGAACCTTACTTTTTAAAAAGGGATGCAACATATATGTAGGGATTACAGGAAATTCACATGAACCCATCGTGGCTTGTTGAAAAGGTCATAGCAATGGTGCTCCTAGGAAATGAAATGAAACATGAACAGGATCAAATTGAACATATGAGATATGATAAAATTATGGTTGATTGGTATCTGTACTACTATCATTGTATTCTTTTTCTTTCCCTTGTAAACCAGTTCCTTGTTGGTTAAGAGATGGTAAAACAAACTAACAGTTAGAGAAATCCACAAGATAAAACCTTATTCAAACCCAACATATTAATGTAGGAAAACCTCGAAATCAAGAATGAAAGAGTAAGACATACTAGTGGCACTCATAACCATTGTACTTGACCCATTGGAAATGCTAGAACTTATAGGTACTAGACTACCAATGCCAACAGAATTAAACATAGTTGAAACAATCTATACACAATGAAAATGTAATCCCATTAGACCCCTGATACAAGACTTTGAATTATTTATTCCCTTGAGAAACCTTTTGAAAATTACAAGAACATTAAATGACATTGAGATACCCATACTAAAATAGAAGTAAAGTACTACACAGATACACGCATTAGATCCTATGAGATGTATTACAGTGCAAATTAATTTTCTTACCCTATTTAGATTTGGAATGTCGTCATCACCTTAAGGATTACGTATTATACAGTCCATCATTATAGGAATAACATCATCTGACACAATGAAGGGTTTGTGCCATTATAATTTCATAAATTTACTACAATTCCAAGCATTCTACCAAGGCATTTTTTGTTTGTCCCAGGGTTAGTTGATTTACTCAATCAGATGTCTGAAAGCATCCACAGGGAACTATCTTCTTTTATTTTCATTTTGTGACTTATTTGACTACAATGAATGAAAAAAATTCTATGCTTAAATTCTGATGCAGAATATGGAGGGGAGGAAGAGCCTCAATTCTGTCCATTATTGGTCAAAACTGTGGGTGCACCTAAGATAAGATGCTATGTTTATTTTCATGTGCTCCTATTTGAAATTATGCAATTGTTGAAGTTGAATCCTCTTTAGATGTGGGAAAGGAAATGTATTCAAAATGAAGCTTTACCTCCAGAACTCCTTGTATAAAAGGTCCCATAGTTAAATTTGTGAGTTGAAATTTACTAGTTTCCCAATCAATAAGCAGCTCTGAGTCACCCAACACATGAGGCTTCCTAATTCCTTGGCTGCAAATGTTTTCAAAAGAAACCACAAGGAAAAAATATGAGGTCTATGGTTTGTTCCAAGAGAAGCACAATACTTAAAAGAAAAGTAGTATAGAGAACATGAGGAATCACACCAGCACACAATTACGTGGAGTCCCTTGGCAGGATCCATCAAAGAAACCCGACAAGGAAGTGTTTATCATTGGCTGCAATAAGGGTCTAGGAAATATTGAGGAGGGCCCTTCAATTACTCTATAGGACAATCTAATGGAATGGGAATCTCCTCCTATAGATAAGGAGGAATTCTGAAATGACATCTTATTTCTAGATAGCCAAAGACCCTACAAAACATAACAGGGAAGAGCCTTATGCTCTAAAACAATATTTCCAAGTGTACATTTAACCATCAATAAAACCTCACTCCATAGAGACATTGAGGAAGGAAAATTTACAAAAGGTGATATACTAATTCAAATTCCTACTTGCACAAGAAACACCTATTGGGACCATTTGAATACCTTTTTTTATGCATTGTCCCTAGGTAAGCAATTTATTGGAGAACTAACTACAAAAAAACCTAGTTTTTAAAGGATTTTCTAATTTCCAGATATGGAACCACAATCAATGACCTTTCCTCAAGTCTTTCTCAAGAAAAATATCCATCAGAGCTTCATTTCCTAGCTTGTCAGTAAGAGTTTCATGGGATTTATTTCTTGACCACCTCAACTCATCGTCCTCATCTTGAAGAACAATTGCACAATGCTTGAACTGAACGATGTAAAGGGACCATTCCTGTGCAATATTTCTTGGATGTTCAAGTCTTTAGTTGTATACCAGTCTTGGAACCAACCACCAGGCCTTACATGTTTGGAGATTTATCCAATTGACAGTTTGGACTCTAGAGGTTCATCCCCATCTGTAGTTATAATATTGCTTTAGCAAATTTTGCAGCTGTCAATTTTATTTGACGGTCTTAAGTTATAACATATTAGACTGCTTCAAATATTTGAGTTTTAACCAATTTGATTCTATTGATCTAAACATTGTTTGAGTTGTATGTCCATGACTTTGCATTGTAAGTATGCTGAAAATATTTTTATGAAGATGCAATCTATATGAATATTCATGGGATTTTTGTTATTAGGCTTGACTGTCCACATTATATCACATGAAAAAGCCAACTTGTGAATAGCTTAGGCCAATCATGGGTCCATTAGTGTAGAGATTTCTGTCAAAACCAGTCCCAAGAGTGCAGCACCAACATAGAATCTAAACAACTAGGAAGGATTTCCAAGGTTGATGCCTTCAATTATGCTTCAGTAATTGGAAGCTATTATTCTTTCCAAAGAGTCTAAGATAGCTCTGGAAGAGGTTAAATAAAGTTCCATATTTCAAATTTTCTCTTCTTTTTGTATTGCAAGGAAATCACGAAGGATACACATTCCCAATCTTGATTATTTTTATTGCCATGAAATAGGGAATTCATTACCAATGGGAATTCCTTTGACATTAAGAAACGTGGATTATGGCCTCACAATTTGCATATGTGATGCACACGCTTGTAAAAATGAAATCTCTTATCTGCTTACATTTCTATGTAATAATTGTTTAATAATACAAAAAATCACATTCTATACATGATATGCGACAGAGAATGGAAAACTTGACACATAAAAAATAATTTTTGATTATATTTGAATCAGAGACGCATATTTGATCAAAATTTATTGCCTACTATCAAGTATGCTCATAAGCATAGACTTTGGTTGAATAAAAATAATGTCTGTTAAAAAGTGCATTGATTGTGCCCCTTGGAATGTTAATAATCAGACGCAAGGCCAATTAGGTATAACTGTAGGACATAGATACAATGCCAAGCTGGATGGAGATTCAAGAATTCCCTTGATATTATAAATATGAGGCTTCCCACTAACTCTTTTGTCATGGTCATTTATAAGCTTCTTCTTGGGCATCTTCATCTACTCCCTTTTTCTGGTCCAGAGGAAGGAGAAGGTGCCAATATTCTCTTGTGGATGTAATTGAGGGACCTCCCTCCACCCTCTTATAATATTCAGAAGATACAATTAATAACATAGGCAATAAACCATTATGACGCCTTTGGAAAAATGGCTCAGAAATTAGTAGACAGTGTTGTTCTAGGTTCCATAGTTTGGAAAGCGTGCTTGTGTTTGGATTGACCATAGCTTGAATCGTTTCTTTGATGTATTTTATCAATGTTCATTGTTGTATCACTTTCTATGGAAAAAAGTGACCTAACTATTTACCCTTACTGCAATTTGCATGTTGATGGGTAACACTAAACTCTAATAAAATGATGGGCTTTATCATAGGTGAATGTTTGAGCTAAAATATCGTGACTTGCACTTTGATCTGTAAAACACTGCAAAAAAGTAGTCGAGATCATCTAGTCAGCAATATCTAAGATGATTGTTTCTTGCTGTGAATAAAAACAAAACCATTTCTTTATTTTGGAAACATCCCTAAAATAATGACCAAGCATTTTTTTCACATGAAATACAAGAAAAAGGAGAAGAAAACGGTTACAGTTAATGTGTGTAAAACCTTAGTCAAGAAAATGAAGGGATTTGATGTCTATGCCATGTTTTTTTATTTCTAATGGATATCCTATGCAACATTTGGGAAATCTATATGGCCAAGTCAAACCTCCAAAGTGTATACTATCCTCCAATGGTCACCGCCACAATTCTAGAGACAACTAGCATATTTCTCCATCCTATTATTGTTCACCATATATATGGGTACATGATGACTACTCTTGGGCTCTTGGATCCCCTTACCACACTAGTGTACTACTATAAATATATTTTATGATCAATCACTTAACGTACAGTTCAAAATTTCAGTTCTTAATATTTAAATATTTTCATTTACGTTTTCTCCATACCTGGTTGCTGTGCAACACCCCCGGAACAATGTTTGTACTCATACATAATATTTAATTCATACTTGGTATATTGACATACAAGTATTACCTGCCGTACTACCTTCATTTTGGACATCCACACATCACCAATTAGATTCCAATAACTTCCATTACACGCATGTTTCACTGCCTGCACCAATAACCAAATTGTGGCGATGTATACATTTAACATTTCAGTTTAAACTTTATTTCTAAATGCTCAAGAAATACAATAGTGTAATCTCAATTAAACCAAAATATTTTATTTCTAAATTCTCCAAACACAATAGTGTAATCTCAATTCCACCAAAATATTTTATTTCTAAATGCTACAAACACAATAGTGTAATCTCAAGTCAACCAAAATATTTTATTTCTAAATGCTCCAAACACAACAATGTAATCTCAATTTAGCCAAAATTAAAATTACAGTGAAGAGAAGCTGAAAAGGATATATGTGAATAATATTTGACTAAAATGGAGATTGAAGAGCTAAGAAAGATCAATTCTTTTATGCTACTTCTTGTAATTAAAGCAACAAAAACGTGATATTTTGTGTGGTTGTAATAAGACTTTTGTGTGGTTTTCATTAAGCTTTTTTGTTTCTTGTAAATGACAAAGGTTGTCCAATTTAGATATGTTTTTTTCTTTTTTAACATCTTTTGAGAGATTCTTGGATATTTTTCTTGAAATGAAAGATTTTTAAGTCAACAATTATTGTGAAAATATGATGCCTCATAGAGTTATGTTTTAACTCCCTTTTTTATTGGTTTAAAATTTTAAAAAATCAAATATTTTTCCTTGAACTATTCATGGCTCTAACTGTAAGATACATAGATCAATATCTTTCTTCCATTGAAAATTCATGATAAAGATCCATGGATAAAGTACCTGGCATAATTCGTCTGATATGAGACCCACTCCAAGGGAAAAAGGCACCTTTGCATTACTATCAGTCATAAAATCAGTGAGACCATTACCCACCATGTATCCTTGTAAATTTAATCATAATCAATATCAACCACATAGATATTGTGTGTAAACCCATGAAATCTTGATGGTGAGCGAAGTAACTTAGAAGTACACAAATTCTTGTAGATAAAATGTAATAAAAGGAAATTAACAAAGTGCAGGCTTTACCTCTGACTCCTATGAGTAGAACATTTTTGAATAATTTCAATAGTTCTATAACTAACTATCAATTAGAATTGTCTATGGCAATCATCTCCCGGCTACAATGCCCGCTATCCATAACCTCCTGTAATTGAACTGTATCTTGGCACTAGCCTTAAGGGGACTCCTGGGCACTGACAAATTGGCACGCATGGCATATTGGGTATGTAGAACTAGGCATGAAAACATTCTTACTTTCCTAGTAACATGTTATTGGAAACTGTTGGTAACTGAGAACCTCTTAGGTGATCATTTGATCAAATCCATAGGCAATGATCGATCACATAACATTAGGAGTAAACATAGGAAAAGATAGAATAAAAGTTCAGTCCGGTCAATAAAAAAAAAGAAAAGAGGACCATCATAATAAATCAAATATAGGATTGCTGGTGCTTCATTTTAAGGAAGAAAAGAAGAGATAATTTATCTATTCATACCCTTCATTAATCCATTTGTATATATGTAATTATATCCCAAAGCCCCATAAATAATTAGACTATCAAGAATTATATTTAGCTATCACTTGAAAGATTAGCCTTTATGTTTCCTCTCAACTCCCTAGAGATGAGGATTAATTTGGTAGGAAAAATGAAGTCGAAGACTTATAGGTCTCACATTCTATCTGAAACATCAAGTTACAAGAATTCGTATTCCTACTACAACCAATTCCAAGCCAATTCCAGTTCCAGCTTCATTGCTTCCCTCATCATTTATCTCCCTCTTCATCCATTCACTTCTTTTATTCAGAGACCTCCCACACAATACTGACAATATCTAAGATATAATGGCCCTGAATGAAACCAATTTGCTGAAAAAACTATTCAATAAAAAATGTGTCTGATACACAATGTCGGGGCCTTAGCCAATATTTTTCAGGAAGTGTTCAACAAAGTAATCAAGTAGATAGACAACAGGCTGGCAGGAATAACTAGATTTGTCAGATTCAGAGTAAGTGTTTCTTTCGTTTCTATGGTTGTTCCTCCCTTGCGGGAGAGGAAAGGTGTATGCAGGAGTATCATGAGACAACCCAAAGAGAGAATGGAAGTCTAATAGGGAGAGGTATCACTAGATGGGGTCGAAGACCAATAAGAGTGTTATTTATACCAAGCATTCTTCTTATGGCTAGATCTAATCTCCTAGTCCTTGAAGAAAGGAAAAATAATTTCACGTTTTACCTTTCAGGAAGGGAGGATTAGGGAAATCATATTAATTGTTGTGACAGAAAAGAATGAAAAAAAATCCAGGTGCTACTCCCCATCTCTGATCCCAAATAGGTGCTTATAATGAAATTCAATTTTATTTTCATTCCCCCTATTCACCATGAACTTGCCTTGGTGCATGGTGTATCCCTTTCAGTATCCTTTCAGAATGCTTGCCTCCTTCCTGCCACCTGAACATTGAGATGAGGTACCCACCACCTATAGCATATGAGGTCCTTGCCACCTGAATACTACAGATGAAGGATGGTTTTGAACCTCTGGATCTTCCTGCTTTTGGAAACCCACAACAATGCTATGTGAAGGTCACCAATTGAGTAGGGAAAGGAAGTACCAAAAAGGTGGGAATTATTTGTCAATGGGACACTTCAACTTCCTTGCTTTGGTTTCGAATTTAGTTCCCAATCATGATTCGGTTTCCTGAGGACTCTATGCCAACCAGGCACTTCTCAAATTGATTTTATCAATCACACTTTTGTTTGAATGTCCAATACTTTGATGGTAGTTGGGAACCCTACAAATAGGATACATAATTTAAGTGGGATGTTGTCGAATGAGTGCAATTGATAGATATGGAAAACCCCTATCGGCGATAGGTGTGTCAGATCATGCTGAGTAAGTCTAGGGCGATTCTCTGGCTACACAAGGGAACTCTTTATTGTATTTATTAGAAGCATTCAGATGGTGGTACTAGCATACCATAGGCTTAAACTACTTAGACGACTGGTACTTAGACCGGATAAACTTCTAGCTATTCTTCTAGTCTGGATCTCGGTCAACAAACATTGTAAACTACTGAGTAAACTACGGAATGGCTCGACAGCGTGTAGGTTTATACTTTTGGTTAAAAATATTAGGAAATTCACCCTAGCTCATATCTATTGTATGATTTCTCTTCTCGACAAGAACCATATTTTATCAATGCAAAAGTTACAATCGGATGGAAAAAGTGTTTCGACCAACCACCATTCCAAGTTAATACAATTCATACATGAGTATGGAAGGGAAAGGGGCATGAATCCCTAGTTTCCTAAAACTTCCTCTAGTATTGGTAGGGAATTAGGGATTGACCTATTATGCTCATGACTTACAACACCCAATGATGGCGAACCATGGAGTGGCGGTGACCATGGAGAAGTGTGTTGGAAAGCGATGTAGAGGCGATGGAATGCGATGGAGTAGCCAAAATATTAGTCATATATTCATAGATAAAAAAATGGAGGTTTTTTCAATGAACATAAAATAGTAAAACATAGCTCAAATTATAGATCATGAAATTGCAAAGAGTTCTTACCCGCAAACGCAGAACAACAGAGAAGGCACTCCATGGGCAGGCATCTCAAACCTTCAAACAACATGCTCTCCCAGCAAATCATGGGCTCTTGTATCCAATGAAAGAATATTTACTAGTTAATTGCAAATGTTGAACACCACAGAAACTAGGTTTCAAATCACAAGCTCTCGCAGAAAATCACAAGCTCTGGTGGCTAAAGAAAAGACCTACCAGATACCGAAAGAGGAGGAAATTAGGTACATTAGATTGGAAATTAAGAACCCAATCCAAAACCTTAGCAATGAAAAACGGATGGAGGGGCTATCCATACTCTTTTTGATAAGTGTTTGTTCACCAGACTACTTGGATAATCCTTTTTCCAAGTTAGCATCATCTTTAGCTTGCATTTGAGCAATTTCTGAAGCAATTCCAAAGTTCTAGGGTTATACACAAATTTTAATTAAAAAAAAGGGTGATCAAATTCAACCGAAAAATCCCATTTCTAAAGCAATTTTAAAGTTCTAGAGCTAAAATTTTATCAGTCGAATATCAATTAAACTCAAAAAAAATAAATTGAAAAAAATTGGGATGGCCATAGATTGAAACATACCTTGTGCCATTGAAGCCTTGAACACGGTCACCTTGAGCTTGAGTGAAATGTAATCTTAGAAAGACACCTATCATATGGTAATGAAAGGGGAAGATTGTTCTACATTGGCACCCACCACTTAACGTTGGCGCCAAAACCCAAATCGTTAAACTACACTAATATGGTGTCGTGTGGTATGGTAGAATGAAATTTGTATTTGTTTAACTTGTTTTGTTTTTTAAATTTTGTTTTATTATTATTATTATTATAAATATGTAAGTTAATTTTTTTCTCATATATATTATTAGTATATAGTAAAAAAATACTTAGCAACATTTTCTTTTAAATTTATAATGCAAATAGTTTAACAATTAATATTATTTATATAAAAAATATTTAAAAACAAATGTATATAGGTAATTTGTCTAGTTATTTTCAAATAGATAAGCCATAGCTCACCGCTAGGAAATTGCCATAGCTAATTTGGTGTCAACAGTGGAGCTGTGATACATGAGGAGGTCTATAGTTTATTAAGTTCTAGGGGGTTTTTGAATCCATCGATAGTCTTAGAATTTAGTAAAATGTACAAATTCATTGTCAAAATTGTAATTTTCCATTGCCAAACTGATCCACAACTAAAAATGACCAATTGTTATGTGGTCATTTTTAGTCTGGATATCCCGTCATCAAATTTGGTCATTTATCTTGGTCTTTTTTAGTTTAGTTTTATCCCGTGACCAAAAGTGGTTATTTATCTTGGTCTTTTTTAGTTATCCCACTTAAATGAGACAATTTTGGTCATTTATCCCTTGAAAAAAATTGTGGTAACCAAATTTTTTGGTCTCCTGGTAACTAATCTCTCATTTTGCAGTAATGTTAACACTCTTTATGTCAAAATTGTTGTATAAACCATGTAACTTCTTAATGAGAACTGTCTTCAAGCCACCATAAGGGGATATTAAATCATTGTTTCTATACTTAGTAGAGTTCTTGGCATGAGAAATATAGGCAAAATAAAATGAATTAGGCGTCAACTAAATACAGTAGGAGTTGTTGGTAGTCAACTTGCTCATGGGGATGTAAAAAACAAAGGTGAAGAACCAAATTTCAATCTGAGTTAAGGGAATGTTAAATGTAGAGTTCCTAAAAGATCTGACCTAACTCATAATAGGAATTTTTTATCATAAACCTTCAAGTATCAATAGTAACCTTTTTTTTGCAGTTACATAGGTATAATCTAAGGTTACCATGCATAATATTTTTTTGAATTTGCATATTTCTGTTGTTTGGAATACGTTTTTAGAAGATTAGCGAAGTGAGGAAAGCCTCCAACAAGATAGAAGGATGTTGTTCCAATTTTCAAATAGGAAGCGTAGTCCAGAATAATGTGCTTTTAAATGAAATACAGCATTGTAATCCTCTATGCTCCTCGCCTTCATTATGAACTCATTATGTTCACCATATTCATATAGTTTTTGGTGGGGCGGGAGAAACTAAAAAGTTGAATAGATTCATGGGTGTTTGAAAATCTTTAGAGTATCAATTTATTTGCATTTAATCCTATATATCTATATGTGGCTTCAAGAATTTAAAATTTCTAGACGGATACTAACGCTCTAGTTCTATTTTAGTTATATCACCTAGCTTAATCTATCGATGTCTATTTTGGGACACAACATGGGCATTTATCGATGGGATATCATTTTGACATCAAAAAAATGTTCTAAGGAAATTCATTAACCACTTATCAAATCGAACATTTGTTAAGAATAATTTTTTTTATAATGAAGGTATGTTGCCAACTTCTTTAGTCCACACTCATGTTTTCTCTTAGAAAATGCGTTCATTGCATCTCTTGGACAAAGCGTTGGTTATCCCTTTACATTCCCAATGACGGACTCTTTGAAAATGAGTGTAAGTAAAATGGGTTGATTCCATCTCTTTGGCCAAAGCATTGGTTGTCCCTTTACATGCCCAAAGATGGACTCTTTGAAAATGGTTGTAAGTTCAAAGTATGACGACAATTTCTATAAAGATTAAATGTTAGTTAACTAATGTTAATCGGTAGATACCATCAATGCATCTTTGAATTAATAATTTTCTGTCCTTTCTAACTCTTAAGTTGAAACCTAACAAATCCATTGATCCTTGATATGAATACAAATAAGACCTCAAAATTTTTGATCCAACAAGAAAAAGTAGACAAATTATTTGATTCATGGATTAAAATGGTCTATCAAATATCCACCTAAAACTTAGACTATATGGAAAATAGAAACGTGAAATTATGTGGAAGTTAATATAAAAGAGAATATCCAATGTCAAGGTGGTGGTACTCAGATTGATTCATTTGGTTCCTCTAATCATGGAGCAAAGGATGTTGGGACAAGAATGAGTGTTTCCTTTAGAAAAGGATAATTAAGTGGAAACAAATCCTGGTATTAGTGTTGATATTTCTCATGTTTTTTTGTTTAAATGTAACTTTCTATAGTCATGGATTCAACATGTGCTTTCAAATTTATGATTTTTTAAGATGCAATTAATTTATATGCTATTACCAAATTTGCAACCAATGAGGCTTCATGTTCTCCATTCTCAATTTTTCTACTATGTTTATGTTGTGGCTAACTTTCACTACAAGATTTTGAATGATTTTCCACTCAAAAGTTGTTCAATAGATCTCTCTACCTAGAGACCCCATTAAAATGGTCGGTTCCATGACCAATGGTGTCAAAGTTGAATGCTAGAGAATCTATAAAAAATGTTCTTCAAAACTACTAGAAAAACATCTAAAACAATGTCTAACATAACATCTAAATATCATTACAAGGAAAACACCAACCATTGGAGGTTTCAACATAAGCAGTTCTCCCTATTTTGTTTTTAGGGAAGGTGAGTAAACATATATGTAGTAGAAGGTTTTTTTGTGGACCTAAACCCTTAAACCTCATTAGTGCACGTTGATGCTTTGATAGATAGATAGCTAGATGCAAAAAAATATCCTCCCACCTTGTGCATGAAAAACATATAAACATGGAATGGTTATTATTACTTATGATGCATCAATGGGTAGTGTTATACGATGCAATTTTAAGGTAAACAGGAAAATCAAAATTATTCGTAAAATTAGACCTCCTCATTCTCCTTGTTACACTCAATATAATTAAAGTTTTTGAAGAATTTGATTTCAGAAAGTAAAGTATTTAGAGTTTAAAAAACAAGGACAAGCCATGGGAAATTGATATGAAGAAATATTAGATCTTATATACATATGTCGACTTAACATACATTGTTGTGAAGGCATCACATAAAATATGAACATGAATTTGATCTATGCAGGAAGTGGAGATGTGTGTGTACATTGAAGGACAATATGCTCCAGCATGTGGATAAAAGGTAAACTTGACAAAAAAATTATTCATGACTTTAAAGTTGGTCAATGTGATCAATCTTTACAACAATGGTAAGACTTCATTTTTTCACCAATATATTTTGATATAAATTAATCAACATATATAGAGTATAATTTATCTTTCTCTTAAATAAATACAAAATTAATTTAAGATGTGACAATATGCATTACAATTATTCATCCACAAAATTTCTACATTTTTTTACAACTACCAAATTCACATAAAATACATATGTTGTGATGAGATCCATTAAAAAGGGGGATTTAAATGGATTCAATTTAGTTTGTGCATCATCATTAGTTAGTATAATGAAACCAAACCATTCTTTGATGCTTCAAGTTGCACACTAATTTTTTGTAGAATAAAATTTACTAAAATAATTTAAAATAAAAATAGCTTTTAAGCATTTTTTCTATATAATATTAATTTTCATATGATTTATGAAGGCCACTAAATTTCCTTTTACATTACAGTCTACCAGTTGGAATGGAGACGTATTTGTAGTGCAGAGATGTATATAGACGTGAAACCCTTCAGCATGAATAGTTTAAGATCATTTGCAACAGACAGTGCATGAGCCATGTAAAAGGTGAAGTGAAACTTGCATACAATGAAAGGAAAGGAAAAGAGAGGATTTTGTTAGCGGAAAAATTTGGTTGGTGCGTACAAGAACTGTTTCCCTAGTCTAAATGGTTTAGATCTAGAACAAAACAAGTACAACTATGCAACCTTTCTTTCGATTAT
>LPNX010849251.1:157513-179476 GCA_001517045.1 Pseudotsuga menziesii
TTATACCTCTTTCTGAGTATTATCCTTGCCTTCTCAAAGTTTTTGTGATCCAACTGTGAAGAAGAGACACTTGCCAAAGATACAAAGGAAAATATACAAGAATAAAAGAAACAAGATAATTTGATAAATCTATGCTAATGATCAAGGAGAAAAGAAATAAATAACATTACACAATTTATGGGAAAGGAAAAACATATTTGTATTAATGTGAATGAGGAAAAAATTACAACCAAAGCCTTGATGCTGGGGCTTCTCCCCACAAACCTTTCACTCTCAAACTCCACAATCCTTTCACCCTCAAAATCCAACATCCTTGCCTCTCACTCCTAAAATAATTTCAACAACATAAAGGTGCTTTTTTGGTTTTCCCTCATCCATGAAGGTAAGCTTGCTTATATAGGCCAAAAGGAGATTAAATGGGTTGAGATTTTGTTGAAGGAAGGTGAGGGATCATCCCTAGAGGTTAGGGGCTCAACTGCCACCTATTTTGATCAATTGGGATAAGCCTCCATGCGGGATTTTCTTCTAGAAGGATCTCGGAAGCTCTCTTTTTTTACTTTTTGTGAGCGCCAACACTCTTTGCATACTAGAAACAAGCGTCAGGAATGGAAAATACTCCTTTCCCAAAGGAAAGAAGTGTCACTGGCACCTTTTTTCCACTAGCAACCAACATCATCCTTGGTCGATTCCTTATGTCAATAGGCAAGGTGCGTCAAATCTCCTAGAAATGAGCTTCTAATAAGGAAAAATTCCTACAAAAAGTCTTTTGGCATATGAACTTTAGGGATCTAGGAAAAGTGACAATATTTTCGTGTAATAAATGTCCAAGTGTAAGCTAGTGGTCTTTGTCAACCATCACTGATCAAATAATTCAAGAGATGCAAAGATCACATGGAAGTGAAGATAGAGTGAAGATAGTGTTACCGTGTTTGTAACGTCAAACCCGACAAAGTGGTCCAACCTGAAAGTGTTGGTGCTCCAATTTTTCCTAACCTCCAGACCTTGTAGTCCATGTTTACACTAATATTTTCAATGTTGATTTTGCAAAATAATATTTTCAATAATGTATAAATTTTTGTTACATAAAATTCAAGAGGCATTCATTATGTGTATGAATTTATTTATAAAAAAATGACAAATATGCACGACACCCATTATTATTATTTTCACAATCTTATTAAAATTAAACCGTGTTATTAATATCATTAGTATTTTTATTAAACTTATTAAAAATATTTACAAAAAGAGATGCAAGAATTCAAAAAAAAATAGAAAATATGAAGAATTCTAAAATTTATTAAGAATAATTACAACTTTAACTTAAAAATTCAATGTATATGAAAAGAGATGTTTAATTTTATATGAAGATTTAGGTTATATTTAACTCCATTAAAGAAATATAGCATACATAACAAACACCAATAAATGGAAGTAAATACATAACATATAGTACATTATTGAAATAACTAAGAACATGTCAACTGTGTCTGATTGTGTTAGTAAAAGTGGGGTTATGTTGTCATACCTACCAAGGTTCAAATCTCCCAATGGAATGCTGATGCTTGTCCTTATGTGCTTCTAGAATGGTGAAAACAATGGGAGCCATGTGAAAGCTTATAGAAACTTTGGCAAATTAAATACCTCACTTATTTCTTCTTTGGAAAAGGGGCTTCCATATAATGGCAACGGATTTCTACCCTAGTATCAAAGGATAAAATATAGCGATTGCTTATTATGTATGTTGGATGGAATCTCTTAGTGAAAATAAAACTAAGAACACATTTATTTAATCTTAATGGGTTCCAAAAATCAAAGTTGATTAACATAAGTTAGGTAAGGAGAGTTTATATGTATAGAAGTTATCCCAAGATGCTGCAAGCTAGTCATATATATCAAATATTGTCTTACATTGAATTTGTTTTTGCAAGATTGAGCAAAATATTTAAGCATGGGAATGAGGACTCTAACTCTTCATATCCACCATTTCGGGCCGTATAAATATTTTGATCATGTTGATGTATTTGTAACTTTGGAATGCATTCACTTGTATATCTTATGTATTATACCTTGATGTTTATTCCAGAAAGTATTTATAATGTAATTGAGTCATGTCATGCCCCGATGTTCCAATCGGGAGATTCAATAATGTAAACAATTAATGTAAATTCATTGAGGTCAACCCTCCATTGTAAGTCGGGGAAATAGTCTCCACAATTGAGTCAAGGTTAACCCTCCTTGTTAATCAAAGGGAAAAGTCCCCACAGTTGTGGGCCACTAGGGTTATTAGACTCTCCTAAAGAAGTATTCCCTAGTAAGTAATTGTTAAGTGAGGCCAACTTGCTGGAGTGGACATAAAGTGAACGGAAGAATATAAATAGAAGTGAGGCTCTCCTCATTTCTACACATCACACACACACTCACTCAATGGGGCGCATGAGTGAGAGAGGCCGAGAAGATCTCTTAAGTGTGAGAGAGAGAATAGATGTTAGAGATCATCTTTTCTGTCTTTGGGTTTTAATGCCGCCATTGGTGCTCATTCTATCTCTAAGGAAGTTGTGGGGTTTTCTCTTTTATGGTTTCCCCAAGGAAAATTCTTTGTGTCTCTTGTCTCTTGTGTTTATTGTTGTGCATGTTATTCTCTCAAATAAGATCCTAAAATCATATTGCTTAAATGATAAAAAATATAACATGGTATCAGAGCTAACCTGAGAAGAAGACACTGTGCAGTTGTAGAATCTAGGGCTTCTTACTTTTTAGATGTCTCTCCACAATACATCAGCAAAAGGATGTTAGGCTAACTCTCCATTGAAGGGCACATCTTTCTATCGAAGCGAAATTTGATTCCAGGCATTCTCAGTTTTTGCTGTGGGAAATTAGGGCTTTTCACAGAAGAGGAATTTTTGAGTGAGCCCTTCATAGGATTAATCTCCTCATAAAAATCAAATTTTAGAGACCTGGGTTGATATTTTTGGTTGGGTGAAACTCTAGAAAAGTCAAACCCTAGTTTGACCCCAAGCCTAAAAAACCCTAAAATACTGAAACTGGTAGTTTTGGTAGATTCACTATATCTCAATATTGGAGAAGGATTAGGTGCCAAACCTTTCACAGGTCGAAGATAAATTCCTTATGTACACTGTGTCCAATTTTTAGCCTCAGATTCTCTATATTCTAGGAGATATGATTCCTCCAAGTTAGGGTTCCAGCCTCTCCCAAGATTCCTACCCAAATAGGACACCTAGGAGAATTACTATATCTCGGGCTACGAAGGTCCAAATGAAATTTGTCAAGATGTTCCAGAAAGGGCTCAGAATTTAGTTTCTGTGGTAAATTTTTTAGACCCCGACGATGAAACAGTGACATGTGGTAGTCCATACAACTTTGCTATGTTGAATAGTACTAAAACAGGTCACCTTGGGAAAGCGCTCATAAGTCCCAATTGGTGAAACCAATTCTGATGAAACCAATTGTGTTGGAACAAGGATAGATGCGGATACTTCAGTACAAAATTTTAGACATAGAGGAGCGGTACTTTCAGATATACCACAGAAACAATATCAGGAATTTCTGCAAAAGAAATTGGTAAACTAGGGCTTCCTGTTCCGGGAGCTTCCATCCACTGTTTTCAAAAAATGAGTACATTGGATAGTTCACCTTGAAGAGGTCTATATTTTTATCCAATCATATCTGAAATATTCCAAGTTTTAAAAATTAGGGTTTCTCTGACAAACCCTAGATCAGCTAGCTCTGGAACCAGGACGGACACCTCAAATCGGTAAGATCTAACCTTTTGCTATTTACATTTGAGGTTCTTATTTAAAAATGTCTAATCACACCAGCTTGATGACAAGATTGGTGAAACTGACAACTTCCAAACATGAAAGTATTGGATCTCACTCGTTCTTGAAGAAAATGAATTGGACACCTACATAAGTAGAGAGGTTCCAGTTCTGGAGGGGATGAGGCTAAAAGCCTTACACAAGAAGAACTTGGTCAAGGCCAAGAATATCATTGCTGATTCAATCAAGGATAACCTTATACCACAAGTGTCTTTCCTAAAGACATAGAAAGAGATGTTTGATTCCTTGACCAAGCTATTTGAAGGGAAGAACATAAATCAGAAGATGACTTTGAGAAAACAGTTGAAGAATGTGAAGATCTATAATGCAGAGACCATACAGTCATATTTTACAAGGGTCTATCAAATCAAAGAACAACTTGAAGCGGTAGAAGAATAAGTGGAGAATGTAGAAGTGGTGATATCCACCTTGAATGGCCTCCCAAGATCATGGGATTCATTCATTCGAGGAATGTGTGCTGGGAGGAAGTGATTACTTTCAGTAGAATCTGGGAAGAGTGCACACAAGAAGAAGCTCGACTCATAATAAGAGAAAAGAAGATGGGAGCAACTGAATATCAAGCCCTCACGATTCAAAGAAGATCCCTCAAGCGACAAGGAATATGAAGAACTAAATTCATGAAGAAACTCTTATCCATCTAAGCATTTGGATAAGAAATGATGATGCTATTAATGAAGAAGATGATGAAGCTGAAAGAAGGAGTCTACCAATGAAACAAATAAAGATAAGTATTCAATTGTCATTTCATGATATTATTTTATTATGCATTTGTTTATGTTTAGTTGATGTGTTATGCATGATAGAATGTTTGCATTAATGACAGTATACTACTAATATGCATGTGATGGGTAAGTAGGTCATGGTGCTATACAACTCTCCATTGCTACTTATCTATAATGAAACCTCTTTGCTGACATATTGGATTAGTGCACAATCTCAATGATGTCTTGGTAGAGATGGAAGGCATCTAGAAACATTTCCGTGAGATAAGGATGAATGTTGTATTGGCTAAAATAGTTGCATGATCATATATTTATGCATAATAATTTGCTACTATGAATATTCCTTATGAAATGTTTCTAACCATACAAATGCATTTGACTTGTAGGAAAGATCGCGTACAATCACTTACAAGCAAAGAAGGATGAGACTTGTTCCGAAGAACAAGTGACGACAATTCAAGATGAAGAATAATATGACGAATGCAGCGACATCATTGATGCAGAACTTTCTAGCTATGAATAAGTAGCCAAGAAGGTAGGGAAGACCAGTTCAAGAAGAATGATGTCTAGGATGCAATATCAAGACCTGAAGGGAATTCCGTAGTTCCATCATGCAGTAGATGGAAACATCATGGGATACAAGGCAATATTTTTAGCACGATGCATAAACTATGAAGAGAAATTTGCAGCCACTAGAAATACACATGACAGGAAAAATCATGTGTGCAAATGAAACAAGGCCTTGTACGAGCTCAAAAGGCACCCATGGGATAACACATACATGAGGAGCTTGAAGATCACCTAGAGTGATGAATATCTTAACCTTTGCTACAAGGTTGAAGATGAAAGCCTATAGAGGATGACAAGCTCACATATGGGTGCGAGAATAATGCTTTCAAAGATAGAGGATCTTGGTATCCAGTGACCCTAGATTGATACATAGAATATTAGTAGCAAAGGAATCTATTTTTCACTTCAGTAGAAATTGTTTCAATGCATAGAGTATGAAAGGCAGAGGGAGAATGATGCTCCACTTCAGAGGGAGTGACTGCAAAAGATCCCGAGGTTCGACATGGTATGATAGGATGGACAGATTACGGATGACTCTAGGATTTACTAAGAGTAAAGTGGATTCCAACCTTTAATTCAAGGTTGAAGGTGGAATACTAGTGATGCTCCTGTTATATGTTGATGACTTGTTCCTGATAGAAAAGAAGAACTCATTAAAGTTGCAAGAAGGAGACTTGCTACCGAGTTCAAGATGAAGGACTTGGATATGATGCACCACTTTCTAGCATGGATGTCTGGCATAATGCAGATGGAATCTCCCTGGGACAAGGCAAGTATGTAATAGAGATCCTAAAGAGGTTTAGGATGATGGACTGCAAGGCCATGACCACACCTATGGCATCAAACATGAAGCTATTAAATTAGAGGAAATTTTAATTTAAAATGGGCCTTCCAAAAATAATACAAATTCCATGTCATCGTGTATTAGCCAATCAAAATGCTTTAAAATTCTAAAAGGGAGCACCTGTTAAACAATTTTTTTAAATAAATTTGGGGATAGGTATCATAAAAAAAACTACTTTTATTGTTCGTATTTTTGACATATCTCCCTGTGTTTTTACTCAAATGTCGATCGGGAGATCTCGTTGGATGCGGAATTAAATTCCACATCCAACGAGTATCCCCTCGGCATACTTTTGACGAGCCCCTGCACCCCAAAAACAAGAAATACTTGAAAAAATGTGATGATGACGTTTTCTCAGGTATTTCTTGTTTTTGGGGTGCAAGGCCCCGTCAAAAGTATGTTGAGTGGATACTCGTTGGATACGGAATTTAATTCTGCATCCAACTAGCTCTCCCAATTGACATTTGAGAAAAAACATAGGGAGATATGTCAAAAATACAAACAAAAAAAGTAGTTTTTTCTTTTCTTCCCCCAAAATTAATAAATATTATTTTATTATTTTAACTATTATTTTATCAATTTTCCTTAGGAGGCCCATTTTGAGTTGAAATTTCCTCTAATGAGTGTTCCTTCATTAGAGACGGTTGATGCCATGATGTATCATCAAATGATTTGCTCCTTGATGTACCTGACAAACATGAGACCAGATATTTGCTTTGCGGTGAACACCTTGAGATAGTTTCTGACAGATCCTAAACATGTTCACCTCATTGCTATAAAGCATATTCTGATGATGATCAAGATGATCATATGTTGATGATATGCATCAAGATGATGTTGTGATGAGTATTAGGATGATACTCTATGGATAGATTATACAGATAGCATGTAAAAGATCCTGAGAGATCCGATAGTCTGTGCTTGGATGCTATTTTGAGGTTTTGCTACAGTTTTGCTATGGACAGGTTGTGCAGGTAGCATAGAAAAGATCATGGGAGATCCTATAGTCTATGCTAGGATGCTCTTTTGAGGTTTTGCTACAGGTAGCATAGAAAATATCTTGGGAGATCCTATAGTCTATGCTAGGATGCTCTTTCGAGGTTTTGCTACTAGAGGCATGTAATCATCCCTAGAGATCCGATAGGTTGAGCTATGTGCTCATAAAAGTCCTGGGATGATCTTTAGAGTTCTTGTAGGTTGCAAGACACTCTTTTAAGGCTTTTCTTGACCACATAGAAAATATCCTAGGAGATCATATAGTCTGTGCTAGGATGCTCTTTCAAGGTTTTGTGGTGGTAGTCATGTAGAAAAGATCCTATGAGATCCTATAGTCTTTAATAGGATGCTCTTTCGAGGTTTTGTGACGGTCACATGTAAAAGATCCTTGGAGATCCTATAGTCTATGCTAGGATTTTCTTTCAAGGTTTTTCTGACACATGTAATCAATCCTAAGGATTCCACAATATGACCAAAGATGATGAAGACCTACAGAAGCCATTCTCCAGGAGAATGGAGGCACCTGATCAGTTACTGGGAAATTGATTCAGTCTGGGACTGAAGCTTAGCTTATTATTGAGAATCCATTCTCTGGGAGAATGGAGACACCTAGTCAGTTACCAGGAAATTGATTCAGTCTAGGACTGAAGCTCAGCTTAGTGCTGAGGAGCCATTCCATGGGAGAATGGAGGCACCTATTCAGTTACCAGGAAATTGATTCAGTCTGGGACTGAAGCTCAGCTTCATGCTGAGAGGCCATTCTCTGGGAGAATGGAGGCACCTGGTCAGTTACCAGGAATTTGTTTTAGTCTAGAACTAACACTCAGCCTAGAACTGAGAGCCATTCTTTGAGAACAAAAGATGTAAGTGCTGGGTGGGCCATTCTGACATGGTTCTTGAATGTGTTCCTCTCATGGTCAGATATAAGTGTTGAAGAAGATGAAGACCTACCTGGAGGCTAGTCCTACAACTAGCATGAAAAAGGGTTGGCTCTGTAGAACTTCCTATGACGAGAAGAATGAAGAGATAGCAGCATTTGATTGAGATAGTGGAAGTAGTGATGATGATGATGATCCAGTGATGATCCATCTTTGATGATGATCCAGATCAAGTGATGATTCAGACTTGATGAAGATGACTTGATGATGAAGATGACTTGAAGATGAAGATGACTTGATGATGATCCAAATGATATAGAGAAGAATACTTGTGCTGATAAATTGTGTCAAGAAAATACCTTCGTAGTTAAGAGGGAGTGTTGATGTATTTGTATTCACTTGTATATCTTATGTATTGTACCCCGATGTTTATTCCAGGAAGTATCTATAATGTAATTGAATCATGTCATGCCCTGATGTTCCGATCGGGAGATTCAATAATGTAAACAAGTCATGTAAAGTCATTGAGGTCAACCCTCCATTGTAAGTCGGGGCAATAGTCCCCACAATTGAGTCAAGGTTAACCCTCCTTGTTGATCGAAGGGAAATTTCCCCACAGTTGTGGGGCACTAGGGTTATTAGACTCTCCTAGAGAAGTTGGCCCTGGTAAGTAATTGTTAAGTGAGGCAAACTTGTTGGAGTGGACATAAATTTGTTATATTTTTATCATTTAAGCAATATGATCTAGGATCTTCTCTGAGATAATAAGATGCACAACAAAAAAATCACAAGAGACAGGAGACACATAGAATTTTCCTTGGGGAAACCATAAAGGAGAAAACCTCGCAACTTCCTCAGAGATAGAATGAGCACTAATGGCAACAGTAAAACACAAAGACAGAAAAGATGATCTCTGACAGTTGTTCTCTCTCTCTCTCACTTGAGAGAGCTTCTCCTCTCTCACTCATGCACCCTAATGAGTGAGTGTGTGTGTGATGTGTAGAAATGAGGAGAGCCTCACTTATATTTATATTCTTTCGTTCACTTTATGTCCACTACAACAAGTTGGCCTCACTTAATAGTTACTTATCAGGGCCGAATTCTCTAGGAGAGTCTAATAACCTTAGTGCCCCACAACTATGGGGACTTTGCCATCCGATCAACAAGGAGGTTTAACCTTGACTCAATTGTGGGGACTATTTCCCTGACTTACAATGGAGGGTTAACCTCAATGACTTTACATGACTTATTTACATTATTGAATCTCTCGATCATAACATTGGGGCATGACATGACTCAATTACATTATAGATACTTCCCAGAATAAACATTGGGGTACAATACATAAGATATACAAGTGAATACATTCTAAAATTACAAATACATCAACACTCCCTCTTAACTAGGAATATATTCTCTCGACACAATTTATCAGCATAAGTCTTCTTCTCTATATCATCTGGATCATCATCAATTCATCTTCATCTTCAAGTCATCTTCATCTTCAAGTCATCTTCATCATCAAGTCATCTTCATCGTCAAGTCATCTTCATCAATTCTGGATCATCACTTGATCTGGATCATCATCAAAGCTGGACCATCACTGGATCATCTTCATCATCACTTCTTACACTATCTCAATCAAATGGTGTTATCTCTTCATTCTTCTCGTCACAGGAAGTTCTACAGAGCCAACCCTTTTTCATGCTAGTTGTAGGCCTACCCTCTAGGTAGGTCTTCATCTTCTTCAACACTTATATCTAACCATGAGAGGAACACATCCAAGAACCATGTTAGAATGGCCCTCCCAACACTTACATATTTTGTTCTCAAAGAATGGCTCTCAGCTCTAGGTTGAGTGTTAGTCCCAGACTGAAACAAATTCCTGGTAACTGACCAGGTGACTCCATTCTCTTAAAGAATGGCCTCTCAGCACTAAGCTGAGCTTCAGTCCCATAGTGAATCAATTTCCATGGTAACTGACCAGGTGCCTCCATTCTCCCATAGAATGGCTTCTCAACACTAAGCTAAGCTTCAGTCCCATACTGAATCAATTTCTAGGTAACTGACTAGGTGCCTCCATTCTCCCAGAGAATGGATTCTGTAGGTCTTCATCATCTTTGTCAATACTGTGGAATCCTCAAGATGGATTACGTGCATCAACAAAACCTTGAAAGAGCATCCTAGCATAGACTATAAGATCTCCAAGGATATTTTACATGTGACCATCACAAAACCTCGAAAGAGAATCCTAGCACAAACTATAGGATCTCCCAGGATCTTTTCTATGTGACTAACATCACAAAACCTTGAAAGAGCATCCTAGCATAGACTATAGGATCTCCCAGGATCTTTTCTATGTGGTCAAGAAAAACCTTAAAAGAGTGTCTTGCAACCTGCAAGAACTCTAAAGAGAATCCTAGGACTTTTACAAGCACATAGCTCAACCTATCAGATCTCCAGGGATGATTACATGCCTCTAGTTACAAAACCTTGAAAGAACATCCTAGAAAAGACTATAGGATATCCCAGGATCTTTTCTATGCTACATGTAGCAAAACCTCGAAAGAGCATCCTAGCACAGACTATAGGATCTCCACCCAGGATCTTTTTTATGCTACCTGCACAACCTGTCCATGGAAAACCTGTAGCAAAACCTCGAAAGAGCATCCGAGCATAGACTATTGGATCTATCGAGATATTTTACATGCTATCTGTACAATCTATCCACAAAGTATCATCACAGCATCATCCTTATGCATATCATCATCATATGAGAATTTGAAGCATCATCTCGATGCTCATCACACAGTGCTTACATCCAAAGCCATGGGAAGGATCTTCCTACCATGCTTGGAATGTCTCCTGCAAATGTGTCCCATCACTTCTTCCTTTAAGTATCTTCTATCTGAAGAACACCAAGCCTCTCTCTGGAGTACTCAAAATTCACTCTGGCTAGTGGTTTGGTCAACACATCTGCTGTCTACTCATCCGTTGCAACATAATGGAGCTTCACTGCTCCTCTCTTCACCATATCCCTGATATAGGGATATTTGATCTCGATGTGCTTCGACCTATCATGGAACACTAGGTTCTCAAACAACTTCACACAACTCTGGTTGTCACAGAAGATACAGGTAGCATCCAATGGGAGATCAAATAACTTAGACAGTATCTTCTTTAGCCATATTGCCTCACAACTAGCCGAACAAGCCACGACGTACTCTACTTCGGCTGTACTCAGTGCTACACAGATTTCTTCCTGCTAAACCAAGAGATCACACCTGATCCTATACTGAAGTAGCACCCCAAGGTGCTCTTTCTATCTGCAGCACTACCTCCCCAATATGAATCAACATAACCCTCCAAGTTAAACTTTTGATTCACATCATACTTTAGCCCATAATCAATCGTACCCTTCAAGTACCTCTAAATATGCTTTACATCAATCAAGTGAACATGTTTAGGATCTGTCAGAAACTAGCTCAAGGTGTTCACTGCAAAAGAAAATATCTAGTCTCGTGTTTTTCAGGTACATCAAGGAACAAATCATATGACGATACATCGCAGCATCAACCATCTTTGATGAAGCAACTCTCAATAGCTTCAGGTTCAATGCCATAGGTGTGGTCATGGCCTTGTAGTCCATCCTGAACCTCTTCAGGATCTCTACTGCATACTTCCCTTGTCCCAGGGAGATTACATCCGCATTCTGCCACACCTCCATGCTTATAAAGTAGTGCATCATATCCAAGTCCTTCATCTCAAACTCGGTAGCAAGTCTCCTTCTTGCAACTTTAATGAGTTCCTCTTTTCTGTCAGGAATAGGTCATCGACATATAATAGGAGCATCACTGGTCTTCTTCCTTCAACCTTGAAGAAAAGGTTGGAATCCGCTTTACTCTTAGTAAAGTATAGAGTCATCAGTAAGCTATCCCTCATGTCGTACCATGTCGAACCTCAGGATCTTCTACAGTTACTCCTTCTAAAGCCGAGCATCATTCTCCCTCTACCTTTTGTACTTTATGCACTGAAACATTATGTACTGGAATAAAAAGTAGCTTCCTCTGCTACTAATATTCTATGTATCAATCTAGGGTCATTAGATACCAAGATCCTTTATCTTCAAAACATTCTTCTCGCACCCATCTGTGATCTTATCATCCTCTATAGGATTTCATCTTCAACCCTGTAGCAAAGGTTAATATCTTCATCACTCTAGGTGATCTTCAAGCTCCTCATATATGTGTTATCCCATGGGTGCCTTCTGAGCTCGTACAAGGCCTTCTTTCATTTGCACACATGAGTCTTCTTGTCATGTGTCTTAACTTCCAATGGCTGCAAATGTCTCTTCGTAGTCTATGCCTTCCTTTTGTGAGAATCCTTGTGCTATGAATCTTTCCTCGTATCCCACGATGTTTCCATCTACTGCATGATGGAACTACAAACTTCCCTTCAGGTCTCAATAATGCATCCTAGACATCATTCTTCTTGAACTGGTCTTCCCTTTCTTCTTAGCTACTTCTTCATCAATGATGTCACTGCATTCATCATATTATTCTTCATCTAGTATTATTTCTCGAACTGTCGTCACTTGTTCTTTAGAATAAGTCTTCAACCTTCTTTGCTTGTAGGTGATTGTACACGATATTTCCTACAAGTCATATGCACCAGTTGTATGGTTAGAAACATTTCATAAGGTATATTCATAATGAAAAATTCGTATGCATAAATATATGATCATGCAACTATTTTAGCCAATACAACATTCATCCATATCTCACGGAAAATTTCTAGATGCCTTCCATCTCTACCAAGACAACATTGAGATTGTGCACTAATCCAATGTGTCAAGAAAGAGGTTTCTTTCTAGATAAGTAGCAATGTAGATTTGTATAGCACCATGGGCTACTTACCCATCACATGCATTAGTAGTATACTTTCATTAATGTAAACATTCTATCATGCATAATACATCAACTGAATATAAACAAATGCATAACAAAACAATATCATGAAATGACAATTGAATACTTATCTTTATTTGTTTCATGGGTAGACTCATTCTTTCAGCTTCATTATCTTCTTCATTCACAACAGGATCATATCTTAACCAAATGCTCAAGGTGGATAAGAGGCTATTCAAGAATTGAGTTCTTCATATTCCTCATCGCTTGAGGTATCTTCTTTGAATCATGAAATCTTGGTCTTTAGTTTCTCCCATATTCTTTTCTCTTATTATGAGTCAAGCTTCATCTTGTGTGTACTCTTCCCAGAGTCTGCTGAAAGTAATCACTTCCTTCTAGCACACATTCCTTGAATGAATGAATCCCATGATCCTGGGAAGCCATTCAAGGTGGTTATCACAACTTCTGTGTTCTCCACTTCTTCTTCTACCACTTCAAGATGTTCTTTGATTTGAGAGACCCTCGTAAAGTATGACTGTCTGGTCTCTGCATTCTAGATCTTCACATTCTTCAAGTGGTTTCTCAAAGTCATCTTTCGATTTAGGTTCTTTCCTTCAAATAGCTTGGTCAAGGAATCAAAGATTTCTTTCGGTGTCTTTAGGGAAGACACTTGTGGTATAAGGTGATCCTCTATTGAATCAACAATTATCTTCTTGGCCTTGACCAAGTTCTTCTTGTGTAAGGCTTTTATCCCCATCTCCCTCTGGAACTGGAACCTCTCTACTTATGTAGGTGTCCAATTCATTTCCTTCAATAACTAGTGAGATCCTATACTTCCATGCTTGGAAGTTCTCAGTCTTACCAATCTTGTCATCAATATGGTTTGATTAGTCATATTGAAATGGGAACCTCAACTGTAAATAGCAAAAGATTAGATCTTACTTATTTGAGGTGTCCATCTTGGTTATAGAGCTCGCCGATCTAGGGTTTGTCAAAGAAACCCTAATTTTCAAAACTTGGAATCTTTTAGATTTGATTGGATAGAAAGATAGAACTCTTCAAGGTGAGATGTCCAACGTACTCCTTTTCTGAAAACGGTGGAGGGAAGCTCCCGGAATAGGAAGCCCTAGTTTACCAATTTCTTCTACATAAATTCCTAATATTATTTCTGCGGTATCTCTGAAAGTACTGCTTCTCTATGTCTAAAATTTTGTAGTGAGGTAACATCATCGGTTATTGTTCCAACACCATAGGTTTCATCAGCAGTGGTTTCCCCAATTGGGACTTATGAGCGTTTTCCCAAGGTGGCCTTTTTCAGGACTATTCAGCATAGTGAAGTTGTACAGACTGATGCGTGTCACTGTTTCATGTTCAGGGTCTGAAACATTTACCACAGAAAGTACAGCCCATTCCCTTTCTGGAAAATCTTGAGAACTTTCATTTGGACCTTCGTAGCTCGAGAGATAGCAATTATCCCCAGGTGTCCTATTTGGGGAGGAATCCTAGGAGAGGCTGGAACCCTAAATTGGAGGAATCATATATCCTAGAATATAGCGAATATAAGGCTGAAACATGGATATAGTGTACATCATAAATTTATATTCTACCTATAAAATTTTTGGCACCTAAGCCTTCTCCAATCTCGAGATATAGAGAATCTACCAAAACTATCAATTTCAGTATTTTAGGGTTTTCGAGGCCCGGGGTGAAACTAGGGTTTGACTTTCCTAGAGTTTCACCCAACCAAAAATCTCGACCCAGGTCTCTAAACTTCGATTTTGATGAGGAAATAAATCCTATCTCGAGCTCACTCAAAAATTCCTCTTCTTTAAAACACCCTAATTTCCTGCACCAAAAATTGAAAATGCTCGGAATCAAATTCTGCTTCGACATAAAGATGCGCCCTTCAATGGAGAGATAGCCTAGCCTTCTTTTGCTGATGGAATGTGGAGAGAGACCCAAAAAGTAAGAATCCCTAGCTTCCACAGCTGCATAGTTTCTTTTTCTCAGGTTAGCTCTAATACCATGTTATATTTTTATCATTTAAGCAATATGATCTAGGATCTTATCTTAGAGAATAAGATGCACAGCGAAAAAATCACAAGAGACAAGAGACACAAAGAATTGTCCCTAGGGAAACCATAAAGGAGAAAACCCCGCAACTTCCTTAGAGATAGAATGAGCACCAATGGTAGCAGTAAAATCCAAAGACAGAAAAGATGATCTCCGACAGCTGTTCTCTCTCTCTCACTTGAGAGAGCTTCTCCTCTCTCACTCATGCGCCCTAGTGTGTGTGTGTGTGATGTGTAGAAATGAGGAGAGCCTCACTTCTATTTATATTATTCTGTTCTCTTTATGTCCACTCCAACAATTCGGCCTCACTTAATAGTTACTTACCAGGGCCCTTCTCTAGGAGAGTCTAATAACCCTATTGCCCCACAACTATGGGGACTTTTCCCTCCGATCAACAAGGAGTGTTAACCTTGACTCAATTGTGGGGACTATTGCCCCGACTTACAATGGAGGGTTAACCTCAATGACTTTACATGACTTGTTTACATTATTGAATCTCCTGATCGGAACATCGGGGCATGGCATGACTCAATTACATTATAGATACTTCCTGGATTAAACATTGGGGTACAATTCATAGGATATACAAGTGAATACATTCTGAAGTTACAAATACATCAACAAAAGTGAATGGGAGAATATAAATAAAAGTGAGGCTCTCCTCATTTCTGCACATCACACACACACTCACTCACTGGGGCGCATGACTGAGAGAGGAGAAGCTCTCTCAAGTGTGAGAGAGAGAACAACTGTTGGAGATCATATTTCCTGTCTTTGGGTTTTACTGCTGCCATTAGTGCTCATTCTATCTCTGAGGAAGTTGCAGGGTTTTCTCCTTTATGGTTTCCCCGAGGAAAATTCTTTGTGTCTCTTGTCTCTTGTGTTTATTGTTGTGCATGTTATTCTCTCATATCAAATCCGAAAATCATATTGCTTAAATGATAAAAATCTAACAGATCATAGAGACAAGTAACATAGTCTTAACTTATTACTTGATTAAAAACTTGAAAAAAAGATATCATTGTTGTCAATTTAGGATAAGAAATAATATACAAAATTCAAGAAGGAAGGAAGAAAGAACTAGAAAGAAAGGAGATGGGACTTACAATGCATCTTGTTATGTGCTATGTTTCAAATAAATTTAGTCATTGCTTCACTAATACTTTGAGATCCATCAATGATGAAGAATTTCTTCATTCATGCTAAGTGCAAAAAGCGATGTTAAATAAGAATAGATTTTGTGATGTTAAATAAGACTAGATTTTTTGTTGATTTCAAAATAAGGTAAATAAACCTTACCTATATACCTGGATATGTTCAGTTGGTTGATAGAGGCAATGAGTCTTATGAAGCCCATGGCTATGGTTATGGTGAACACTAGGAAAATGAGGGAATAAAATGTTACTTATGGGATTCTTGTTAAAGCTAGCAATGCTCTTACTTTTAATATATAGCTATATCTATTAGCAATTCAAACTAGGACTTCAATGTGTTCATGATAGTATTAAGTCTATAATAAGAAATATAAACATGCGACCATTTCACTTCTTGATGAGTTTTTGGTCGGAATCTGGTGAATTTTTTCAAGAAATCTGAATTTTGTGTTGTTCAAATCATGATTTTGAATCTAGAAATGGAGTTTTCACCCTCTAAATCCCCAATGAACCCATTTTCTGTGATTTTAAGCATTGTTGTTTAGATTTTTAAGAAATTATGCAAAATTTCCACCGAGAAGGGTTGAAATCGTCGCGCATTTAAACTATACAAGTCTATAATTATGTATAGGGAATTCGACTACCCTTAATGTTTTTCAAATTAAAAATTTTCCTTTCCTTTCGAGCTAATTGAACTAACTATTTTGTAACGTTTTTAGAAATATAAATTTTCTTTCTTTTTCAATTCTCATTAAAAACTTGTTTTATATTTTCCACCAAAATTTCATAACCAATGTTTGAAATCAACTTTACATTTTCAAAGTTTAAACATTAAAACCCACCATGAATCATCACTACTTCCTTTAAATTATACCTTTGTTCAAAGTTCTCAATTTATTCTTCCATGACCTTTTGATTTTGTTATTTGATAATTTATTTATTATATGTTATTATTACATTTCTTTATTTTTAAAATGTTTTAGCTAAATTAATATATATTAATAAAAATACTTTTACAATTATTTTTTGTTATTAGTTTTTCTTAATAATGAAGAAGAAGATAATGATTATCTTGTCAGGTTACACATAAGTTTTAAACATTTAACGTAACTTATTTAAATGTTATATAAGTTTTTTACTCTAAGGTGCCTCCATTTTTAAAAAATAAAAAATTAATTTGACTCCAAACTCTAACGGATAACGGTGAGATAATAGTTTCTCAGCTAAAGCAAAATCGGCAAATCTTGGCTTCAAAGTCCGAGTGCAACAATATATTACTCGATTTCACATCTCTATGCAATATTATTATGCAAATAGAACAACCCACGGGCTACACTAATTGCAATCATTTGCCTGACTCGCCACTCCAATAGTGCCATTGATCCTGATCCATGAAGGTAGTCAAACAGGTTTCCATTTTGCATGTATTTAAAAACCAATAGCTTATAATACTTCTAGTTAAGTATTATAAGGTGCATCAATTTTAAGGTAAAATAGACAATTAAAATTTGTAAAAAAAACAATAAATAATGGTATTTATATTATTTATAAAAGCAATTATCGTATACAAAACTATGTATACCATATAATTCCATGTAGTACTCCATGTGTACTACATTAGGGTACATTAGGGTAGAGATGGGAAACTAAGAGATTAATAGTTATGAAGTTGAGGTATTAGCAATTGGAAGATAGAGTGACATAAATCTATTTTAAAATGAGATTTATCAAGTAACAAGAAAGATCAAAATTTTTAAGTTAAAGGTAACAAGAAATAAGTAACAAGATGGAATCAAATGATAAAAAAATTACACCTTAAACAAATTGATTTCTCTTGGTATTTGATAAAACATCCCCATATTGGACGTAAAACACCTCATTAGAGAGTACAATGAAAGACTTTGGAAGAGTTTGAAAAGTGTGGACAAGCTAGGGTATATTGGAATGAAAAAATAAAGGCATTTAGATATATATGCACATACTACAAATTTACAAACATGTAGTGAAGACACCTTTCAAAAATATAAACATGAATTTGATATGGATAGACAGTGGAGATGCATGTATACCTTGAAGGACAAGGTTCTATGTTGCATGGATAAAAGGTGAACTTGTTATCTGAGCAGAAGAATTATTCACAAATCTGAAGTTTGTGAATATATTCCAATGTGGTCATGATAGCCAAATTTTATTTTTTTACCAATATCTTTCGGTATTGAATCAACATATATAAAAAAAAAACCAATTTATCTTTGTATAAAGTAAAGAGGAAATTAATAAATACTTTATCTTTTTCTAAAATTCGAATGTGGTCATGATAGCCAAATTTTATTTTTTCATCAATATCTTTAAGTATTGAATCAACATATAAAATAAAACAATTTATCTTTCTCTAAAGTAAAGAGAAAATTAATGAATACTTTATTCATCTTTTTCAAATGTGGCGATGGGATGCAAATTGCAAGGGATTAGTGAATCGCAGAAAGTGTATTGAAATACGGTGGAGTGTAGAGATGTATATAGACATGAAACCCTTCACCCCTAGTTTGACTGCAATTTGAAGGAAAAGTCAAAACATGCACCGGGTTAAGGGAGAGGATGTCCTCCTATAGAATAGTGATCTTGACTTGTCTCGACTCTTGGTCGGCCATTGCCAATAAAGTAATGTAATTGTTTGTACGAATGACCAGTACCCATGGAATAGAACTATAACATCGAGGTGAAAGATGGTGTACTGTGTTTGTGACGCTAAATTCGACAAAGTGGTCCAACTGGAAAGGATCGCTGAGTGTGACTTCACATGTCACTGCCTCAACTTTTACCAATATAGTCATACTTACACCAATATTTCGAATCTCGATGTCTATTTTGTAAAATAATATTTTCAATCATGTTCATAAAAATTTTAGGTGATGTTTGGCATGGCAATTACATTTTAGTGAAATTTTTTGAAGTTAAAAAACAAAATAAAAATAATGATATTTACAGGAGTTGGCTAATTTATAGATTATTTGCATTTTTTTTAGGTAAGTTTGATCTGAATTCAGTAAAACTATTTGTTGTTGTAAATGGGATTTTCAGTGTTAAAATTGCATTTTTTATTGCAGAAATAGATTCAGGATCCTTGATTATTCTTAGGGAACCGAGATTATGCAATTCCAATCATTGGAAACTACCCTTTGAACAATTTTTGCTCGATTTTGGCCAGAAAACTCCCATATTTTAGGTGCAAATGGTCTAAAGTTTAGCTTACTACATATCTATATGGGCTTATTAATCATATTTCAAATAAATTTATTAAAAATAAATAAATGAAACAACAAGTCCATAAAACTTAATAGATAATAGATAAGGAACAAGTCCTTAAAACTTAAAATATAAGGAAAAATGTTCATATGAAAATAAAGAGTATAACCAACTTCATTAAAGAAATCTCTCATGCATAACAAATATTAATAAATGGAAATGCATAAATATAATATATTATTCAAATAACTAAGAGAATGGGCCAATGTGTGCTTAATTGTGTTAGTAAAAATGGGGTTGTGTTGTCATCTTTATCAAATACTTTACTTAATGTTTCTTAGGAAAATGAGCTTACATATAATGGCAAGGTATTTCTATTGTATGCCACTGAGTTAATAATAATAATTATTTTTAGTGGAAAGATACTTTATATATTATTTTTATTATTATTGACAGAAAAGTCAAGAATAAAGCATTATGTAATAAAAACATTTTTATTTAATAAAATATGTTCAACTGGGACAAAAGTGGATATAGTTGTTGAATGACCCACAAGAGGAAAAGACAAGTGGCAGAAGCCACTCAGTGAGAATGCAAGATGCAGGAGGCATCATCCTCAAAAATCAGGTCACAAATCCTAGTTGAGTGCTAAAGAGCAAGAGGCTCATAATGACCAAGTCCTAGGAAAAATACTATATATTAGTATGTCCATAAGAAGCAGGAGGCTAGCATTTAACGGGGATTAAAATCTCTGAATGCAAGAGATGGCGCATTGAATGATTTTCCTCTTGTGGTTCAACGAATAGGCTCGAGGGTTATGGAGCAAGTAACATGGTTGCTCTGGGAGTTGGTTGGGAGGAACGACTTCTCCACTTTTGTTTACTCAACGTTGGTGCTAGGTTCATATTTTATGTTTTAAAATGTTGTAGAATATGTTTAAATCCTAGATTTGAAGTAGATTAATGTAAATTCTAGTTGGTTTTACCGATGTTATACTTAAATCCTTTCTTAGTTTGTATTTATGAATCTGAATAAAGTATGGATCTCTAATCTTACTAGGAATCAGTTAATTTTTATCAGATTTACTCCAGTGTATGGTTTCATAAAAATTATAAGTATATGTGGATAGAATACTACTCAAATCATGTAGAGATATAAGTATTTTAGGATATAACTCCTATTATAGTATAGATCTTCCTTACTCATTGTATACAAATGGAATCCACTTAAAAATAGTAATCATCTTATTTCATACATGAAATAACAGTTTTAAGTTACAATCTATGGGTGAATCCGCGGACCTGGGTAACACTTTTTGGCAAGCACATTTGGGCAAAATAAAAAAAACGCACCTCGGTCGAGGGCTTGTTAAACCCTCAACCGAGCTATTAATACCTCGACCAAGGTTTTATCAAGCCCTCGACCGAGGTCTTTTTCAGCCCTCGGTCGAGGTATTTATTAACCCTCGGTCGTGGTATTGAAACCTCGACCAAGGGTTAATAAATGCCTTGACCGAGGTATTAACTCGGTCGAGGTAAGGACCTCGGTCGAGGTAGGTTCCTCTGTCAAAAAAATTATAAATAGAGGCCGCGGACCCCTTTTTTAAATGAACATGATTATTACATAACTGAATTGTATTTAGTCGAGGAATCACTAAATTATCAAAGAATGCAAAATATATTCATTATACTTTGCTGAATCCTCCAACAACTCATGAAAACCTGAAAATAGAACTCTCCACAAAAAACTTTGCCTTCAAACATTAATGACACTCCCTGAAGTCCCTGGTACAAAACGAAATGGAGCCATTTTTGAGTAGTGGGATGCAACTGCAAGTAGTGAAAGCTTTTAAATATTGAAAATAGAACTCTCTAGAAAAGAATTTGCCTTGATCTCCATAAAACTCTCTCCAAATCTCTTTTGTGGTTCGCTATTTTCAATATTTGAAAAGTTTTCACTGCTTGCAGTTTGCATCCCACTACTCAATAAATGGCTCCATTTCGTTTTGTACCAGGGACTTGAGAGAAGATAAATGATCAAGGATATTCAAACTTGTATGAAAGAAGGCCTACCTAAACTGTTATAAACATGCTCTAACAACCATGTGGATCTAACTCAATAAGCCAAAAACTTTAGGAGGGCTCTTCCAAATATGATGATCACAAGATTCACAACAAGTACAAAATAACCCAAGAATTATATGCAACCATGAATGATTAAAGAACAATCACATATGAAACCATTAATGAAATCATCCTTCAAGAATATTTGAAAAGTTTGTTTTAAATTCCTCTGGAGCGGCCTTCACACTCCCACATTCAATTCACATTAGATACATATCTTTTAGTAATATTAACCTACCTTTGTGGTCCTTCACTGGACATTAATAAAATTATCGTATCTTATCTATCTTATCTGAAATGGAAAGAAAGAAAATGATGCTCCCCTAGTGGTCCACAACTAGCGATAATTGTTTCTCATTTCACCTATCCTATAACATCAATCCCTTCAGACGTGAGGAATTGTGTGATGTTTCCCCACTTGAAGTTGTGATGTTCTTTTATGAAAACCCTATATTTGGAAAATTCATGATTTTAGTGAGTCCAGGTAGTATATTGTAATTGTTACTTTGAGGAGAAAACTTTATAGGGTCCCAACAAGGTAGTTTGTACTACTACAATATCCTTGATATCAACAAAGTAGTGTCAGAAAGTAA
>LPNX010849263.1:7678-24212 GCA_001517045.1 Pseudotsuga menziesii
GGTATCTAATTGAAAAAAAAAAAAGCTATGGGTGAATGAATTACCTGTTAATATGACGATTCACCGGAGGATTTGTCTTCAAATCGAGGAATGGGCACTCTTCCAAGCTCCTAGGGCACGGGCAAGCCGTCGTAATCGCGATCCTGTTTGGTGAAAACGACTCTCGGGTCGGGACTGTGTGTCTTTTTATTTTTTTTTAGATTTACAAAACGCGCACGCATTATAGAGTTACAAAACGCACGCGCATTTTGTAACTCTATAACGCGTGCGCGTTATAGTTACCTGGCCTACATGTCTGCTGACATGTCAGGCTCGGATTTACTATTCCAAGTGCTATGGAAGAGGAGCGCGTTCTTTTTCTATGTAACGTGAGCATGTTCCTAAAAAGTGAGATTGCATCTAAAAGGTCCCTCAACTTCTTGCACACACCCCTATCTCCTAAGTTTATGGTTTTTTACAAAACAAATTATTTGCCAAATTCTTTTTTTTTTTACTAAATTGATTTGCCCAAATTCCATGGAATAAAAATATTTTACTCTAAATACTTCCAAAAATGTCCACAATCTATATAAAATGCTTATAAATATTTAAGTCCATAGCCGTTTTTATTTGAGATTTGGGGTGGAGAGTATTTATTTGAGATTTGATGAGACAAGTGTATTGTCCAATAAAAAATAAAAATAAAAAGAATATAAAAAATAACCGATGGCTATAACTACTAGCCATGCATGGATAAGTTATAGATGATGAATATATAATGAACAGTTCATGGTAAATAACTAGATTATGTTGAAAAGAAAAAGAATATAAAAAATATCTAATACTTGATAAATGGATAAGAGGAAGATCTTGGGTGATCCAACCAAAACCTATGTGAGTTGGCTAATTTTCATATAAGTAGTTTCTATATTGTAAGTCTCCATAATATAAACTAACTTAAAAATACAAGTTATTAAATTAATTAAATTATTATAATTATTATTAGTATTATTATTTAGATAATATTATTTGTATTCTAATATATATATATAATTAGTTTAATATATTTAAATATTATAAATAAAATTAATTTTGGTTATCTCTAAGTTTAGTAGGGCGTACACTCTATAAAACCAATCAAGAAGATTATCCAACATATTTTCTTTAGACCACATATTAATAATTTTCATATTGTATCCAGGTACATGGTCCCACATTTCCACCTTTGATTGGCCTCAAAATATTTTTCTTAAATATTATTCAATTTTTTCAATAGGGAATGCTTATCATAGCCTTAAGAAAGAGCTCCAATTCCATTCCATTCTTTATGGTTAGTAATTATCAAATAATTACTATTTTTGTCTATATGTTTTATTCTTAATAGGTTTGCTTTATTGCTCTCAAGGTTTTTAATGATGAAGGAAATGTTAACAACCAACATTTTTATTTCATTTTGCTTTTAACGTGAAAGAAAATATTTTAGATGACAAAATTCAATTTTTTTCAATTTCTTTTATCACTTAGAACAAACTTTTCTATTCCTTCTAAATAAATGTAATACTATATTTGATAATTAGCATTCAATTTTTTTGAATTTCTTTTATCACATAGAACAAACTTTTCTATTCCTTCCAAATAAATGTAATACTATATTTAATAATTAACTTTAACATTTGGGTTTATTTTCTATTAAAAGGATTTATATTTTTTAAATTATGTTATAAATTCTAAACATTATATTATTTGTTGCCAGTGTTTTTATTACTTTACTAATTATTATGGTATAACATTATGTTACGTAACACTATCATGAACCAATTAAATAATATTTTTTCAAAATAGTATTAATTATAGGTCACATGAATGATAATGACAAGCCCACATCAAATATAAAAAAAATAAAAGTAAATACTCTTAAAACTAAGGAAATTAATGAAAACAAAATTTATATGAAAATAAAATAAAAAAATTCATTTCTAAACCCAAAACTAACTTTTTCATGTGGTTGTGAACCCATCACCATTAACCATAGCAAAAAATACTAGATATGCATCTCAAAAATATTAAAAAATTCCATTTTCTAAATATATCACAAAAACCAAACCTAAGAATCACATTACAACAAAAGTCTATAAATGTTAATTCTTGAATATATGCGGTTGAAATTTATTTTAATAAACAAAAATCAATGCTATATGTGGTTGTTATGATATCAACATTGTTAGCGTTTAATTTTTACTTACCATTATAATTGTTGAATCAACACACTATCATGAGTTATTCTCCAAGCCAATCTTATTCAAGAAGGATTGGGCCTCATGTGTGGAGGTAGAGAGACTCATTTGGACTCAGTAACATACAGTAGATTCTTGAGTTGGATTTAAGGATGACTAATCCTTTCAGTTCTAAAAGGTTATTCCTCATGCGTTGAGGTGAATGCTTTGATTTATCAAAGTGATGATGTTGTAAATTCTTGTAGTATGAGGTTCGAGACTTGTGTGTGTATCAACTCATGATTCTCATATGGAAATATATTTATAGTAGGTACCTATAAGGTGGACCTCCAATTATAGAGGTAGCTTATTCTCATGTGGACCTTCAGTTCTAGTAGGTACCCTTAGGGTCGCCTCCAATGATAGAGATGGATGATTTACATGTTGAAGCATCAATTTTGTTTGATGTATCACTAACCATGGTCATTCGAGATGGATAAAGCTATCAAGTCTCCTCTATAGAATAGCCACCTCTAGAGTGAATTAATTTAGCATTTGATCATTTGGTGTGGAGTATGATAATATGATCAAAACATCATACAAATCTTATGAGTATAATATGATGTGATAGATAAATATAATATGATGTGATATGATATATATAAGAGAATTTGAATTGCACAAGAGATGACTTCACTTGACTAAGATGAACTTGAATTGTTGAATTCTTAGTTAAAGCTTCAGTTAAGATAACAATATATGCATCAATTAAATATTGTTAAGCTTCAGTTAAAACTACAATGTATGCCTCCTTTACCTACAATGTAGGCCTCCTTTAATTAAAGAACTCATGCTGCTCACTACAAGTAAATCACTTAACATGATTTCAGTTAATAAGAGTTAACTAAAGAGCTAATAAAGAAAGACTAGTTAACTAAAGTGTTGTGCATTTGTAACACTTTAGTTAACAAAAGATGACATTTGAGTTAATTGAGTGTTTGCATGATGACACGTGAGTAATTGCATGATCACACTTAATTTAGCATGTTAACTAAGTTATCCTACATTAGTTAAGAGGAGAGTTCACTCTCGATTCAATTAAACATGATTTAATGCCACAATTATTACGCAATCATGTATGTAGCATTAAATAAACCAAATCATATGATATTTTCTCAAGAAGGAAATTTGCAATTTTATGCATGTAGTGCACTATTGTCATGCAACCATTCATTATAGATTGCATGTTAGTGACTATTTCTTGTTATTAATGTGTTAGGGACATTGAAAGTCAATACAGTTTGTCCCTATTCTCTATTGCTTAGTATCCTCTCTTATCTAGCACCCGAGGTGCCGAATGTAATATGTTAATGTGTAAAAGACATTCTCAAAAATCAATCATAATTATAATTTTAATATTTGTTGGAGTTTTTCATGCTCATTATTTTGAGGGTTTTCCCGGGGTAATTCTTGTGTTGTGGTTGAATGATATACTATGATTGAATGTTCTATTGATTCTAGTATTTAGTTTTTCTGCCTATTAAGTTTTAAAGTTAAAATATCTTCATATTTTCTAAGAAATTAACATGGTATTATAGATTAGGACATGAACGAGATGAGTTGTTCAAGAAACTATAAGCCTATGTAGATTATGAGGAGTTGAGAAAAAGTTTCAAGAGCCATGGCATAGATATTTGTTCAAACAAAAGACCATCTTGAGGGCACTTCCAATTTCAATACTTGGAAGGTGAGGGTGTTTAACATCCTAGAGAAACATGACTTGGATTGTTATGTATCATTTATGGTAGAGGAGCCTAGAACCAATGTAGGGTGCATCAACTTAAAGAAGAACCTAGGAAAGTCCAAACAAATCATCTATGATTCGGTAAAGGATAATTTGATGTTTGTGATCACTTCGTTGAAGACCTCTATGGAATGATTTGATACACTAAAAATATATATATGAGAAGAAGGACCTGATTCAAAAGAGGGCATTGAAGAATAAGCTTTGGAACTTAAAGATGGAGCAGGATGAGACTATTGCATGATTCTTCACCAAGATATCATAGGTCAGATATTAGCTTGTCAGTATTGTAGTTATTGTTGATGAAGTTAATCCTCTCCAAATAACTATTGATAGTCTCCCATCCCCATGGGATACATTCTTGAATAAGGTAAATGGCCAAGAGGAGAAACCTAACTTTGATAGGTTATGGCATGACTATCTCCAAGACGAAGGGTGAATCTAGAGAAAGTTAGTGTGCACCAAAGAAGAAAATATTTTCCTCGCGACAAGGATGAATATAGAGAAGAATCCATTCACTTCAAAGAAGTTTAACAAGGACTTTGGAAAGTCAAAGGTTAGATTCTACAACTGTGACAAGAAGGGCCATTATTCAAGGGAGTGCAAAGCAAAGAAAAAGGGTAAAGATCAGTTTCATGCTTCTACCGCTATAGAATATGAAACTACTTAGAAGAACTAATATGATGAAAGAGAAGATGACCGTCAAAAGGGGTATTTCCTTTAGTGTAGAAGATAATTTGTTGAGGTTTGCATGGGACCCTAATTTCACGTGCATAGATTCATTATCTCCATGAAGTCAAATTTGTAAGTGAATAAAGAAGATCAAGATATACGGATTTTGGAAATCTCCACAAGGAGGAAGAGATCAAGAGGGAGCCCACACAAAACTATAAACGATAAGTATTTGTATTTTGATTATCAAATTATCTTATAAATCATATATTAATAGTTTTGAATGTGTTTCATTACATTTATATAGATATGAGTATACCTATAATTATGAATTATGTTATAGTATGGCATGTTGAGTATATAGTCTTTCTTTTATTGTTAAATAATAAAACTCATGAAGTTCATGTTATGATTATGTAAGGAAAAATATAGGTCTACATAACATTATATGAGATATGAATGGTGGTTATGTAGAGACATTAATTAAATTACGTACATCACCAACGTGAACCATTGATAGTGCTTTAAAGTATTCATATGATTGAATTTGATGATTATGCAATGTTGCTAATCATTATAATAAATTTGTATTGTAGGGAAAAACCATATTCACTGACCTACAAGTATATTATGTCATGTATTAAATATGGGTTCATTCAAATGTTATACCCTGAAAGAGAGTTGGTTACTATGAATCAAGAATCTTCTAGGAGCAGATTGAGAGATTCTTATGGGAAGAATTATGTAACAATATATATCCAGAATAAAAACCATAATACTATTGTGGAAGATAAGACTCCTATCCCAACCTTCAATTTGTCCTGTATACATGCATGTACCGAAAGGAAAGAATAAAATGATGGAGGACCCTGATTCTCATTCTCCCCATCTAGAGGATGACAACCAGATTCGCTAGCTATTGAAGAACTAGTAAAACTGCTTGATGAATCCCTACTAAAAAAAACATGCATGGTGCTCATCTACAGAAGAAAGAAGATCACAATATTAAGGAATATTGACATGATTATTGGGATTAGAGTGTGGCTAAAACTAGATAAAAATTCTCAATCATGGAAAATACATAGTAGAGATCTTGAAGAAATTTTGGGTGATGGACCATAATTCCATGGCCACACATATGATGATGAATCTGGATTCTGAAGCTAATTCTTCTTCATATTTGAAGGATCTCATAGATATTTGAGTAGATCTTAGATGTACCTATTTAGCATCAGGTTGGATGTATGCTTTGCAGCTAGTACATAGACATGCACAAAAAAGCATGTGTTGAGGTACCTACATGGAAAAAGTGTACATGGACTCAGATAAAGAAATAAAACTTAGATTAGATATGGATTTTGACTAGTGCAGTGAAAGAGAAAGATCACATTATATATTTTTCTCTTGATAGAGCATATTATAAAGCAGAAAGGCTTCAAAAGGTTCATAATCAGTTATATCCAAGACATGGTGCATAAAGGAGTTGTTTGAACTCGAGTACATATCCACAAATGAGAAATATTCTAATATACTTACTAAGCCTTTATCTAAATTAATGTTGATTGCTTCTAGGAAAATCTTGGTGTCATACAAAAATATTTCCCTAGTTAACGAGGGTGTATTGATGTGTCCCCATATGCAACAACATCTAGTTAAAATCCTCACCAGTTAGTAATGTGGAACATGAATAAGAAATGTTCTTCATTGGTAATTCATGTAGTGATACATGGCTCGGACACTGGTTACACCATACAATGGTGTATGTCTTAAATTATCTATGTAGTGGTGCTTCAATCAGTTGATCCATGCATTAGATAAGCCACTCAATTACACATAGCTCATATAATCTGTGTAGTGGTCCATAGATCCGTTGAGTCATGTAGTAGATAAGCCACTAAGCTGCATATAGTTCAGATAAGTCATGGTAGATGGATCATATAGCTAGGGGTTGTAGTATCTCTTGTGTAGTACATCCACATGACAAGATACATAGTCAAGGCCTCATATGACTATGAAATAATAGTCAAGCTCTCCAAGAATATCAAATACTATCAGATAATCAAAAGATTTATAGTCAAGACTGTCGTGGAGAAGTAGAACTCTTAGAGGGGTCATTTATCCATATACTTGGATACTAGAGTATGATCACTAGTACAACATGAGAAATTTGTGACTACAAAAGACTAAAATTCAGATATAAACAACTATTTTCCATCGGTAACTAATAGTATCTAACTTCCATTATCTTATAGCTTGACTAATTTGGTCGTATTTAACATAGTCATTAATTGGTTGACTTATTAGGCATTGATTTAGTCATTAATTACCACAATTAATGACCAAATATATGGCTAAATAAACTACTAGATGATAAATCAAGGTAACCTTCTAATGACTAGGCTAAAAAAGACTAAATGTCAGTTGCACTATAATATACTATAAATTAGCTACTAATAGTCATATATATGTGAATTTTGGTATTTTTCTTAGTCACAAATTTATGATAGGGCACAGAGGAATAGAACCACCAACCTACTGCATATAAGGAATTTGCTCTTCCATTGAGATATCACCCTTTAAGAACTATAATAGACCCAACTAGAGCTGTAGTAATCTATCAACAACTAGATATGGAATAGACCCGATACCTCCTCCCATTTAGCTAAGATAAATGAAAGATCAGAATCTGCGAGAAATTAGATGCACTAGTTGGGTCCTTTTCAAGATGCTAACTATTGAAATTAAGGTTAGTTTAGGGTTTGGAGTAGAAAAATTAAGAAATTTGTACTTCAATGTATAAATTTATAACATAGTACCATAAACAAAAATAGTACAACTATGACAATGCAAGAAAAAATAAAAACATAATTTTCATTTCTTTCAACTTAACACTCCCAAAGGTCCATGTGTTAAAGTTCAATCATCCAAGGACAATAAATAACAACATTAGTAATAAATTAATGAACAAGTTAAAGTAGCATTTGTAAAGGAGTAAACAATGTGGTTTAGACATTCCTTATATATATATATATATTATGATCATATTTTGTCTCTTAGGGGACAAGTAACTAACAATACAATGGTATTGAATGATAAGTGATCGGGTTATGTCTAAATAGAGTATCAAGTCGAAAATCGAGTTGAAATTATGTCACTTGCAAATTGCCTCTAAGTTTCAGGTTATGTCAAGATTGAACTTGTGTCACAAGCATAAGGTGGCATCATGGTGCAATGGGGTTGGATGATTTGATAGAGGAAAGTGTCTTTTAAGAGGGAAAATATAGCATTGGAAAATGAACTAGATGAACTCTTGCATAGTGTTGAACAAATGAAACCATAGTTGCATAAGAGTGACCCTCAACTGGAGGATATGTTCCCTCAAAAACCTTCCTCTATTTTGTATAAGGTTAATTTATGTATCATTCACCAACAAGGACACAACATCAAACAATATTTTGAGATGGAGGCTAGGAACACTTTTGGTGATTTGTGTTATAGTTGATTTTACCACACTTGGTAGATCACACTTTTATGGCCTCCCATGTCTCTCTGCGGACTCTTTGGACCCCCTTTGCTCGAATTATGATGATCCAAGAAATTCCATAAAAAATAGTTTTTTATTTCTATACACAACTTTTAAGCTAAAACCCATGTGTACATGGAAGTTTCTCCACTATAGCCTGCATACATCGAGAAATGTGCATAAAAACAAAAACTTTTGGATTTTTCCACAATGAGTCCTGAATAACTTGACTTTTCGCTTTCCATATGCCTAGAAACACTCTAACTTGACCCTTCACTACCTAATTGAAGGGCTATATATTGAGCCTCTTTGATGCATTGAAGGAGGAGAACATTGGAGAGCAAGGAAACTATAGTTCTATGTTGCCCCATTTTTATTATGCTTGAGTCTAAATCCCTTTGTCCTTTTGAGCAAACATTGTTGCTCTTCCCAAGCTTGCCATTGCTTTGTAATCTTGCGAATTTTCTCCCCAAGCCATACGATGTTTCTCCCCATAACAAAATTGGCGACTCTGCTAGGGAGGTTCCTTGTCTTTCTTTGGGGGTTTTGGGTGCACAATGTTCTTCACTTGATCTCTGTTTCTCCATGTTTCTGTGTCGCATTTAGTAGTATGTTAATCCATTGACACTCCCCTATATTGGATTTACCTTTACCCTACTTTTTATCAGTTTATTCTTTGTATACATGGGTCAGAGTATGTACATTCACCTATATACACATGTTGTCCTTTACCCAGTCGCGTACATGCACAATTGTTCTTTGAACAGTCGCATACATACTCCATTTTGGTTGATTTTTTGATGTGGAAATTTGTTGGGTGAGTTGTGAGTGTGGCTAGATCTTCCTGTGTACTAATGTTGTCCGTTGAACGCTTCTTTTGTGACCAGAGACCCGTTTTTAATTGATTTTTCTTTGAAAGTACTTCTAGTCATTTATCTCCTTTTTGTTTTTCCATTAGTACATTAGTATTTTTGTCTCAGTGTCTTGCTTGGCTTATGTTTGATGCTTGCTACAGATATTGATAATTTCAATGAATTTTATTGCATTTTCATTATTTTATATTGAAAATAGAAAATAATTATATAGTTCCATTATTACTTGCATTTCACATAAGGATTTAAGGAGGTACTTCCATTGGATTTCTTGTCTAAGAGTTGTTTTTAGGATTTCATGTCTGAATTGAAATTTGGAAAGGAATGAATATTTTTTCATTACATGTAGTGGCATACCCCTTTCTTCATATTTAAAGACAACTTGCACTTGGCATTGTTTGTTAGGTGTGTTTTTTTACTTCATTGCTAAGTCATAACGTCACTAGTTGCAGGACCATTTCCTTTGAGTAATCACACCCTTAAAATCAACGCTTAATTTAAAATGAATTACACTTTTTATTTGATAGGGGTGCATCAACAAGCTTAGGTTTTAGAGTCTTGGAATAGGTTTTTGTGAGTAAATTTGTCCAATAATAATAAATAAAACAAGTAGGTGTCTTTCCAGGTGAGAGCATGAAATACTTGGTATAATTAGTGTTCTCAAGAGGCTCCTCTTACACAAAAGTTAAGAAAAATGAAATGTACACGTTTGTGGTAGGGATATCCCCTTGCCACTCTATGTGCAGCACTAGAGATATTTCCAACTGATCTTATTCATATCTCGGGGCTTTTGAGGTACCTTTGGTTCCTTCTAGCTTCGGGATTTGTTACCCTTCCCATATGGTAGATCTCGCATGCGACTATCTTCCTGAGCATTAGTTATATTGGGGTGACCCTAGTTTCCTTACCTAGGTATTGTATGGGGTACTTTTAGAGGTTATTATGTGAGTTTCTTGACCAGGTAGCGGTCAAACAACATAGTCTCTTTATGAGTTGAAGCTAAGGGCCACTATAATTGGTTACACACCTCTTCTTGTAGTGTATAGTATTTTCATGCCTCTCCTAGGAGAGACATATCTACTACATCCAGGAGCTCATTTATCCTTCATATGGATTGTTTTCATATGGCTATATATTTTCTTAGGAGTGTGCTCTTTGTGCGCTAGTTGGCTTTAGGGATCGCGGTTACTTGAGTATATTTATGATCTCTTGAATTTGGTTCCTTTTATATTCGTCATACCTGATATCAATACTAGTATCCCATCACCCACTCCAGGTCCCAGTGCGGATCCTTATCTTGGACCGAGGGGCACCACAACCCCTTACCTTATTCATAGATTTGGGAGTGGTCATATTCCACTCTCTACTCCATTTTTGGAGGATTTTCACTCCCTTCTCCTGGTACTAACACAGTGTTCATTCTCATGAGGGTGGTAGTGGATACATGAACGTTGGGTCTGCACCTTACATTGTTTCTTATGTCCCATCGTCCACCACACGGTTTCCTTTGAATGCAATTGCCATGACCAATCCTCCTTATATCCTATAGTTTGGAACCTTTACTAACTGTTTCCATCTATTTTTGACTAATTTTATTGTCATGTAGGGTTCGGTTTTTGTAAACTCTCTCCAAGTTATTGGCCCGTTCGTATCTATTACAGGTATAATTTTGAATTGGCATATAGGTTAGGATCACATGTCATCTTCAAGTATACATCGTCTTATGAGAATGTCACCTTAACTATAGGTACGAACCCACTTTGTAATGTCATAGAACCTTCACACTGCTACTAGAAGTGGCATTATGTAAGTGGTAGATCCTTCCTATTCATGGGTTCCCTAGTTAGATCCTTCTTTGCAATTTGTTACCCATGCAGAGATTATTCCACTAGGTTTGAGAGTCCCTTATAGTCCTAACATGTCTTTGAGCAAAAGCCTCATATCCCTCTTGAAATTTATGGTTCCCATTTCCCACAGGGACTCCCTTTTATATCAAGTTGTAATTTCATTTCACATGTTTTGCTTGCCTTATTGATCTTTATGTCAAATCCATGCTTCAGATTTTTAAGCCATACAACCTGAGCTTGTCTCAATCTTAGCCAAGCAGATCCTTTTTTATATACTTTACAACTTTATTAACCCTTACTAGGAGGATACCTTCCCCCAAATGTCCTTATCCCACACATGCTTCGTTGCATTGAACATAGGTATGTTCAACTACTTGGGACTATTTTTCTTTCCCGCAGAACTCATCTCGTCCTATAAGATATGTACTATAAGAAATTTTATTCTTTTCCAAGATTTCTAATTTGAAAAAGTCCAAAAAAAATTAAAAACATAAAAATCCGAGCAGGAAATGATATTACTTTTGGCAGTTGTCGAATTGTGTCCCCTTTGAACAAAGAACTGCTTATCACATCCATTAGTTGGGTTATTAGTATGAATTTATGAGCTATACTCATTGTTATGAGTTTTATCCACTGAATGGTTATCCTTCCAATCCCTATGGAGGCTCTTTTAATGACTCCTGTGTCGCAGAGTTGTCCCAACCACATGCTCTTGTTCGAAGGAAGTTTTACCCTGAGTTAGCCATTCCTCGATTAACTTGTCTTTTCATGTCAGCCATTCCCGATACATTTACCAATTTGTGCACATCTTGTTCTTCTTAGTTATTCCAAATAATCCAGCTTTGTTGAGTACCTTATGTTGGTTGATGAGGGATGCATTAATGCCCTCCTTCCAATGGATTCCATTCCATCGACTTCAGATCATCTATTTTGTAATAGGATTTTAGAGTACTTTGAGTTCCTTAAGACTTGCAATCATCAGTGGCAGGTCCTATTGCCATCGACAGTTTTTGTAATACATCAATGTCCCTTGATCAATCGATTCTTTCAATTGTTCAACCTCAACACATCTATTCACACATTTTGGATTGCAATATGTACCTTGATTCTCATTATCATTATTGGTGAGATATCTCACATCTGTTAATGGTATATATCAATGACTGGTAATCAGACTATGGTCTATCATGGTCGACCTCAACACCTTTATTTGTGTGATGGGACATGTACTCGTAGCAGTTTGCCTAGAAGACCTTCGAGCTTAGTGGCATTCCACATATGCTACTTCCTTCATCATGCCAGTATTCATTAGATGTCATTTCTCATGACTAGATTCCAGTGTATTATCAGATATCTTCATCCATTATGGAGATCTTGTTCATTGTATATTGTACGTGGCGATGACCACATGTGACATATGTATATTATGCCTATTCATGGCCATTGTAATCTTATGTATCTAGGATTTTTACATGTATATTTGCAGTCACATGCTCAGACTTATCATTGTATTGTACTTATGAGTGGTTGGTTCTTCCACCTGGGTCTTTATTGCTCCACTTTTTGGATGGATAAAATATATTTCGGCCATCATGTTACCCCTCTCGCCTCACACATTAGGGGGCATCTGTTATAGTTGATTTTACCACACTTGGTAGATCACACTTTTATTGCCTCCCATGTCCCTCTACAGACTCTTTGGATCCCCCTTGCTCGAATTATACTTTGATTATCCAAGAAATTCCCTAAAACAAAATGTTTATTGTTATACATGACTTTTAAACTAAAACCCATGTGTACACGCAAGTTACTCCACTGTACCCCACGTCCATTGGGAAATGTGCATACAAACAAAAACTTTGGGAGTTTTCCTCGATGAGTCCTGAATAACTTAACTCTTCACCTTCCATATTTCTAGAAATGCTCTTAATCGACCCTTCACTACCTAATTGAAGGGCTATATATTGATCCTCTTGGATGGATTGAAGGAGGAGAACATTGGAGAGCAAGGAAACTATAGTTCATTCTTGCCCCATTTTTCTTATGCTTGAGTTTGCATCCCTTTTTCCTTTTGAGCACACATTGTTGCTCTTCCCAAGCTTGTCATTGCTTTGTAATATTTACATTGAGATGGAGGATTGAAGTGGTGGAGACCCAGGTGGAGGACTTATTTTTTCTATTTCGACGAGGTGGTGACAGAGTTTGCCACTGTTATCTCTGTTCATTATTAATAGAAATATCTATTTCTCGTCCATTACATGTGTATGACTATGAATATTTTATCCATGGATGTAGTTGTATTTGCTTATACATGTTGGATTAATATATGCTAGAGTAGGCCTAACACTTTTATATATAACATGCTTCTCTTGTTTGTTGATATTGAGAGTGAATTGTAGGTACAAGCGTGTTGGAAAAGCTCGATGGGGATATACTAAAACCGTCTGGAATAAGGTATGTTATATATCCCTTAGTGTTAGCAGGATTTGTTTATCTTGCATAATGAAATGGATTGATTTCTAGTGTCATTCAATCTATTGTGGTCTACCCCATTCCATAGGAAGTTTCTCTCTATAACAAATCACTTCAGTCAATTTTCACATAATTCTATAATTGTCAACTTTTATGTCAACCTTTGTGGAAAATGATAGTATTGAAGGGGGGTGCATTTTGGGTTAGGTTAAGGAGATAAAGGTAAAGGATGGCCCTTTTCTTGATTAGGTGTAGGAATACAGGATGCAACTTCATGTTGTAGCAAAAGAGAAGAGGAACATCTACACTATTGTGTAGGATCTAAAGACACAAGACAAGCCTTCCCAAGACCTCAAAGTCATAATCACCCAGATGACGGTTGAGGTAGATAAATATACTAATCCACTCCAATGTGCAACCAAACTTATTTAAATTCAACAATATGATGAATAATTAAATATGTTGCACATTTCTTTTGAATTGTTTTACAAATGGTTAATGGAAAAAATACCTAGATACACAACCTTCAACACCAAATCAGGAAAAAGACCAAGCTTTCCTTGGGTAAATATTATTATGTCTAAGAAGCCATATTATTTAGAAATGTTTCACCAATTTCAGGCTAAGGAATTAGAATTTGTATTGTGGATTGCCCCTTCATTTGGGGGGTGCAACCTATAGTTGACTCTAAGGAGGTGAGCCAATAAGTGTGATAGGGAGTTATTATATCCTTCATTTTATAGATGGAAGGGTAAATTTACACCAACTTATCAAGCAAAAAATCATGGTTAGACATCAATTTCATAAGACAGAACAACTAGTTACTAGGGAAAAGTAAATAATGGATTACCAGGAATGCAATCCCTAGTTTTTAGGGCTTAATGCATCTAGATGATTGCATGCATATGGATAAGAGTTATAAACTAAGTAATGGGAATCCATGCCAATGGACCTTCTAGTATCTTGTCAAGTTTTTGTATGCTTTACAAAGCATCTAGCAATCCTTGAGAAAAGTGGAAAACCAAACAACTACATAGATTCATTTACTATACGTTATTGGTGTTTAACTTGTGTCCACTATCTACTATAAGTGTTCTTAGTTATGAAGGGCGCTATGCATATTCTCAATATGTCCAAACTCACAAACATTTTTTATTATTCTATTCCATATTTTTTGGTTTTCTACCTAGGATGAGTAGAGGTATATTTTAGATTATGGGTTTGTTTATGGGAGCGATATTAAATAAGCCCTTATTGATGATTACATGCTTTAAGAAATACATGATGATACTTTAATTGATGTTTATGACATGATGATATATGGTAACCTTACCCTCAAATAAATTCTTTAAATACGCATTTGTTAGTCCTTGGAGCCACTAAATGCTTGATTATGACTACATGCCTGATGATTGTTAACACCCAAAAATGGTTAACTACCTCATCTACCCCATTTCATGGCTCATTCGTCCATTTACCCACCATATTTCCTTGAAAATCCCACTAAAAGCCTCCAAAAGGCCTAAAATGCCTCCAAAAGGCCATAAAACCATTTAAAAAGGCTCTAAAAGGCCTAAAAACCCCTTTTTCCTCCAAAAATAACCAAAATTCCTCCAAAAATAGCAAAAATCCCCAAAAGGGAAGAAAAGGAATAAAAATAATGAGGAAAAAGGAGAAAAACCCTAAAAGGGCCAAAAACCCTAAACAAGCTGCCCTAAACCACATGATTTCCAAAAAACCATGGGCAAGCACTCCACCACTAAAAAACTATAAATAAGTGGTGAAGCCCCCTCATTTCAAATCCACAGTCAATAGCATCCTTACTCTGCCAAAACATCTCGTGAAACCCTAGCTTACCATCAAGCTACTTCCATCATTGAGACCCCTTTTGGCCTATTTTCCACCATCGGAGAAGGAGAAGGACCAGCTCGGAGCTCGGAGCCACCGACATCGGACCAGCGCAACGGACTCCACCCAACCTCCACATTGGAGGTAATACAAATATAAAACATTTTTTATACATCTTCTTGTCATTTTTACTTCCTGTCATTTACTTTTACTGTCTTAGCTTAGCTTTTTATTTTCCAGTTTATTTTTAGTTTAATCGAACTGCTACTAAGGATTCCAGATTCCTTAGTAGGTGCTCATCAGCACAAGCTAGGGTGAAAACCCTAGCTACAGTTTTGGCGACTCCGCTGTTTTCGTTTTACTGTTATTTTCTTTCGTACTGTACTTTCGGCAGTCGTTTTCAGCCACCGGAAGCCGCGTTTTTTCTTTCCGCAACCGCGACCAGATCGCACATTTTCGGCCCTTATCCGCGACCCAGTCGCCGCTGTCAGCCTTGTCTGCTGCGCCCAGATCGCACCTTTCAGGCCCGAACCCGCGACCCAGTCGCCGCTGACAGCCTTGTCTGCTGCGCCCAGATCGCACCTTTCAGGCCCGAACCCGCGACCCAGTCGCCGCTGTCAGTTTTGTTTACTGCGCCCAGATCGCACCTTTCAGGCCCGAACCCGCGACCCAGTCGCCGCTGTCAGCCTTGTCTGCTGCGCCCAGATCGCACCTTTCCGGCCCGAACCCGCAACCAAGTCGCCGCTGTCAGTCTTGTTTTCTGCGCTCAGACCGCGCCTGTAAAGCCGAAACCCGCGACCACTTCGCCGCTGCCAGCCTCTTTTCCTGTGCCCCGACCGCGTTTTGTCCGCCCACAGTCGCGATCCGACCGCGCCTGTTCATTACACAGGCGCGCTCCGACCGCCGCTGTCAGCCTGAAACCCGCGACCTAGACCGCGCCTGTTTCTTCTAAACCCGCGATCTACGCGCGACTGTTGCCTTCCAACCCGTGGTCCGCGAACAGTCTTTTGCCATAAGTTTCTGCGCCGAAACCCAGCTACTTTGCCCCCCTTTTTCCCTGCATCTGCACAGCCACCTGCCCCCCTTGCAGCCATACAGCCATCTCTGTTTTTTATTTCCAGTATTGTTTTTAGCATATTTTGATTTCAAAAAAGGAAAAAGAAAAGGGTTCGCAAAGTTTTTACAGTTCTTCCAAGTTTTTCCATTTTGCAAAAGTTGATCATACATTGCTATTGTTAGTTTAGGATTCACAACCTCACCTGCACACACTCTATCCCCTAATTCAAAGTGCGACTTAAAATCTA
>LPNX010849271.1:0-24221 GCA_001517045.1 Pseudotsuga menziesii
AACGTTTGGGGAGAATAAATAAACAAACCTGCCCAAAGTTCAACGTTGTTTATGAGAAGAAAAGCCATCGGTTAATTTGGAACGTTCGTTGGAAGTTGTTAATTCAATGCGTGGGTTTCATGTTTTTTAGATATGCATGTAATTCGTCAAAATCTTTGATTAGCCTAGAAAGTAGAAAGCATGCTGTCTATTCTTTTTCATACTTGTGTTTATGAAAGTAGTTTATATTTTGGAATTTGAGATTTTCAAATCAAAATAAACCATTATAAAAATGGTTTGTGATAATAAGTGAAATAATTTAAAGGTGAACCATAACTAGGATGCTGTGGGTCATTTAATGACGTTGTAGTAGACATGTCTACAGGGATCAAATTTGAAGTGCAGGGTCCCATTTCGCTTTGAAGGGTTAGTAGATAGTGAGCCCTTCAATGCTGACATGCAAAAATAAATCATTCTTTTCATTTCAAAATGTAATAGTAAATCCATGGGTCATATTGTTTTTACTATTTTTTTATTAAATGTTACTAAAGTTGTAATTTTTAAAAAAAATCAAACTTATCTAGTAATCTTAATTAAATTTTATAGATAAATACATAAATTCCTAGAGCCAAGATTTTATCTTAATTATATTTTATAGATAAATTCATAAATTCTTAGAGCCAAAGAAAATATTTCAGGGTTAGAGGATTACACGTTACAATTTATAATTTTTGAGTAAAAGAGAACAACTTACTTGAGCTAACTGTAATTGTGGAAGCAAGATAGCTTAAAACACATCCCTGAAGAAGAATGAACCCTCGCCCCAGTAACAGCAGGCCCAAATCAAACCAAACCCTAAAATTATATGCAAGATAAAAAAAAAACTCTTAAAAAAAATTACAACAATAGAGTTTACCTCGAGTTGCCATGTCGAAATTACCAAGGTTGCCATGCAAAAAAAAATTGAACCACCCAACTATACAAAATCCACCATTCCACATTAACACCGAGGAACTGCAGCCAGCGAACGATGAATGCAACATTAAATTGGCATTGTAATTTGCCGGTCCAACTACACAAAATCCACCATTCCACATTAACACCAAGGAACTGCAGCCAGCGAACGATGAATGCAACATTAAATTGGCATTGTAATTTTCCAGTAGAGATCGAAATTTCCAATCTGTGACCTGCCCTTCAAATCTGAATTCAAATATGTTCTCTCTGTATCCACCTTTGGACAGTACTTTGCTTTTAACTCCAGTTTAGGAATGGTCATAATGGAGAGCATGGTCTTCATCATCGTTGAGACGCGGGAATTAGCAGAGTGTGAAGTGGGTAATGCGTAGTTGGTGAGAGGAATGAATGACCCTGAGATTGAAAAGGTGGCCCGTGGGTACAACAGCCACACCGTGAAACCAAAACCACAACTCCCAGAGGACCAGCGGCCCAGTTCCATTCAAAGTTCACATAAATGCACCGAGCACTTGTTGGCAGCGATCAGACTGGGTAGGCCGAATGACAGTGACACCCTGGTCCGTAAGTGAGTCACCTCACGTCCAGACTTTACTGTGACCACCTACTCACTGAGCCCAAAGGGCTTCCACCCTGTCACTGCCATTCGTCGATTACAACCCAGTTCCATTCAAAGTTCACATAAATGCACCGAGCACTTGTTGGCAGCGATCAGACTGGGCAGGCCGATTGACAGTGACACCCTGGTCCGTAACTGAGTCACCTCACGTCCAGACTTTACTGTGACCACCTACTCACTGAGCCCAAAGGGATTCCACCCTGTCACTGCCAATTCGTCAATTACAACCAGGCTTCAAATTTGAAGGCTTCAGTGCCCATCAAAGGCTTGTTTACCTGTCATAGTAGGCCATGACGAAATTTGCCCTGCAAAAAAAATTCGGTTTCATGGAGTGCCTGTGGAAAATGAAATGAAGCAAAACTGTGTACATTGACAATGGAAGGGCAACCCCAAAATTTTGCCCTTCCTAGGTTTGCAATGGGCTGTGGGAGTTTGGAAGATTTGGATGGGTGACAGGTCACGGTGGACCTCAGTTGTAATTGACGAATTGGCAGTGGCAGGGTGGAAGCCCTTTGGGCTTAGTGGGTAGGTGGTCACAGTAAAGTCTGGACGTGAGGTGACTCAGTTACGGACCAGGGTGTCACTGTCAATCGGCCTGCCCAGTCTGATCGCTGCCAGCTGCCAACAAGTGCTCGGTGCATTTATGTGAACTTTGAATGGAACTGGGTTGTAATTGACGAATTGGCAGTGACAGGGTGGAAGCCCTTTGGGCTCAGTGAGTAGGTGGTCACAGTAAAGTCTGGACGTGAGGTGACTCAGTTACGGACTAGGGTGTCACTGTCAATCGGCCTACCCAGTCCAATCACTGCCAACAAGTGCTCGGTGCATTTATGTGAACTTTGAATGGAACTGGTTTGTAATCGGTGAATTGGCAATGACAGGGTGGAAGCCCTTTGGGCTCAGTGAGTAGGTGGTCACAGTAAAGTCTAGACGTGAGGTGACTCAGTTACAGACCAGGGTGTCACTGTCAATCGGCCTGCCCAGTCTGATCGCTGCCAACAAGTGCTCGGTGCATTTATGTGAACTTTGAATGGAACTGGGTTGTAATCGACGAATGGCAGTGACAGGGTGGAAGGCTGTGGAGTAAAGTAGGTGCAAAGGTTTTTATCAGTATGGTTAAATGTAAGTGGAGCGTGTAAATTGATAAGAAATATACATGTTTGGAGCTACGATATGGAGGATGGAGCGAGGGTTTCAGCGGACGATGCGAGGTTTCCTATGATTTCTCCGACAAGGGCGGCCTATCTCCGGACTCCATTGTAGCGGTTTAGCTCGGGGTGCCCTTCACAGTTCTCTGTACCATTTGTTTCCTTTCTTCCCCTTTACAAACCGCCTGCTTTCATGGGTCTGTAGTGTGGGTTTTGTGGTTTTCCTGTTGAATGTTTTGGGTTGACTTTCTCCGAGCTAGAATCTGGTTGCCCCTGGCATAGCGTCCTGATTTCGTTGGTTATTTTTCTTGAGCTTCTATGGTCATTTTTCGATGGCTTACACCAATGGCTGGAGTCCCTCCTCATAGCTGAGGACTAGTACCAACCAGCATAAACAAGTGGGAATTGTTATTAGTAATTGGTGTAAGCTATGGGGTTTCTGCACTGGGGTTTCTTGCTATGATTGGTTGACTTTCTGTATTTTTTTTACGTCGTTTGCGCTGATTTCTTTCACGACAGCCTCTAGAAGATTCTGTTGTATTTTGCCATCGTTCTGGCTGGGTTGACCCTACTTGTTCTGTCGCTTTCTGCGTTGGGTGGTATGATTTGGTTTTGGGGGTATTATAGCCCGGCCCGTGACTCTGCTGATTTGGGCTGACCTCCAGTTTTCTGCCTAGTACTTTCAGGGGGCTTCCAATTCTTTGAGGTGCCACGTACCTGTCATTGTCTGCCTTATTTTCTGGTTGGTAGTTCGGAGATTCGGGCGGCCGTAGCATCACGCGAGGTGAGTTTGGGGTCACCTGAGAGTGGGTTTTTGGTGCTTTGGGCTGTATCTCGACCATTAGATGGGGTTTTTGAAGCCGGTTGCGGTTGTGGGTATTTTTTCTCTTGGGTACCTCTGCAACTCCGAGCTGTGTTTTTGGTGCTGTTTTTTGGTGTAGTGTTTGTCAGAGTGTTTGGCTTGGTGACTTGTGTTCCCCAACTTTCTACTGGGGTTTTGGGAGCCGGTTATGCATAGGGGTACCTTTAATTTCTGGGATCCATTGCTGATCCGCGTTGTCTTCTTTGTGTTGTCTTTGGTGGTGGGTTTGTCAATGGTGGTGGTTGGGTGACTTGGGTTTCCATTGGTTGGTGGGCTTGTTTTGTCAGGTTGCGTTGTGGTGGTTTGGCATCTTCTGGTGGTGGACTGGCGACTAGGGTCCCCCTCGTTCGGCTGGTATTTGTCTCCGGCGGGTAGCAATGTCTGACGGTGGTATTGCCGGCCGTTATCGAAGGCGAAGAAAGTTGAAAACACTCAAGGCTCGGGATGGCAGATTAAATTACGTCGTGGGAAAAGACATTTACGTTGATAGGGTCGAAACCTTATGCTCCCAGGCCCTTGTTGGAAGGCTTGAGTACGCATCCATGGATAAGAAGCAGTGGGTGGAGTGGGCAGCCGAGAGATGGAAGCCTCTCATACATTACGTCCCCACCATCAGCCTTCTCGTGAGAGGGTGGATTGTGTTCGTTTTTATGGAGGCTGAGCATGCGTCATTTGTTTTGAACAGGCTGTGGCGGGTTGGCAAGGGCTCTTTAGTTCTTGAAAGGTGGCATGTAAATTTCGACCCGGCCAGGGAGCGGGTAAAAAAAAGACACCTTTGGACTCTATTACCCGGTCTGCCATTTCCACTTTGGAACCGTTCGATTCTGGAAGGGATCGGCAACACGATTGGACGTTTCATCGCGGTAGATGAAGACTTTATGAACGTCTACGACAAGCGGATTGCTAATATCCTTGTGGAACTTGATACCTCCCTTGGGCTGCCGGCTGACATTGATATTCGATGCAAAGAGCGCATAATTTCTCAACGTATTGATTATCAGGGTGTACCATTTCGGTGTAGTTGTTGTAGGGAGATCGGGCATCTGAGACGTAGCTGCCCTACTTTTCATAGATCTTCTGGCACTTCTGGCTCACTCTCCCCCCCTGCTGATCTGCCGCCACTCTTCTCATCGCCGGGGCCACAAAAGGTAAGTCAGACATCTATTCTCCCTCTTTCATCTGTCGATAATTTGAATAATGTATGTGCTTTGTTTGACGATGCCTATGACTCCAAGATAGCCTATTTATATTCCTTCGCCCAGAGAGCTGCACCTGTTTTGTCGCCTGTCTCTGTTCTCCCCTCTTCGAGCCATGCTATCCCTTATGCCCAGGTTTCCTTTCTTGGGGCTGAAGGGTCTATCATGCCGCCTATCTCTCCCTCTGTTGAAGAAGTTTCTGTCCCTTCGTGTGCCCGCCCTGTGGAACACATGGATAACACCACTCTTCCACGTATTAATACTGATGAAAAGGTGGCGGAGGCCCCTGAGAATCTATCTTCCCCGATTGATCCTTATATGTCGTCCTCCTTTTTTGATATTCCTTCATCCTTTCAGCTGTCTTCTCGTGGTTTAGACTCGGTGCCTGTCTCTGCACTTGATTCAGGTGGTGAAAATGCCTTTCTTGTCGAGCCTTGCTATGAAGCATCCCCTGTCGAAGGCTCCCCCTCTATGTCCTCGCGGCAGGATGCTGCTCATAACCAGCCCTTATTCTCGCCATCCGACTTCCCCCCGCTGGCTCCTTCTAGTTCTCTGTCGACCTCTCCACCCCACAGTCCGATTGAGGCTCCATCCTTCTCTGATCCATCTCTTCACGAAACCTTAAACATATTCTCTGACAAGACCCCCCGGTCGCCTTCGATTCTCCCGCTTGATTCCATCCGATTCGAAAATGTCACCATTAGGAGAAGGAAGAAAAAATCTACATTGGTCTTACCTGAGTCCCAGGCTCCTGCTCCACACACTCCTTTCTCCTCGCGCCTGAAGAATGTGGCTCGTAAGTCGGGGTCTACAAACCAAAGGGTCCTTAGAGCATCGACCCCTCCTCCTTTGGATCCCCAATGAGAATTCTGTCACTGAATGTCAGAGGGTTGGGAGGCTTGGCCAAACAGAAAATCCTTCGTCAATTTTTTCTCTCTCTTTCCCCGGATATGGTGCTATTACAGGAAACTATGACCAGCACGTACCCGACTCTTTTTTCTTTCTCCAAGCTGTGTCTTGGGTGGGAATTCTGTGCTTTGGATTCTGTGGGGCTCTCGGGAGGCATTCTCACTGGATGGAACCCTCTGGTACTCAAATGTAAAGTCTTTCATACTTTGGTGGGTATCCTGATAAATGTTACGATGAGGGGGCACTCTTTACCTTTCTCCATTCTAAATGTGTATGGTCCTTACCTTCATCGGGATTCTTTTTGGACTGCTGTCGCCTCAGGAGGACTTCTCTCGCTTCCTAACCTCATTCTTGCTGGTGATCTGAAGCCCTTTGTAATAAATGTTGTGATTGATGCGCTGATTGATTCAGTTTGAATATCAAGTATGGTCAAATGGATGTAGCTTGGGTGGTTGGGAGGAATGAATGTTACCCAGAGGGTCTACTCTTGTAAGTGACATGTTGCTCTTGTGGAGCCCTATGTAATAAATGTTGTGATTGATGAGCTGATTGATTCAGTTTGAATATCAAGTATTGGAATTTTCCGTGAAGTAGCCCTCTGATAAATGGTGAACCACATTTTAAAAAGAGGGATGGATCATAGATTTGTTCTTCCTCTTATGATGATCAGTCTTATCGGCATGTTACCCACTGTGAAGTAGCCCTCTAACAAATGGTGAACCACATTTTAAAAAGAGAGATGGATCATAGATTTGTTCTTTCCTCTTATGATGATCACTCTTATCGGCATGTTACCTAATTAGTTGTACGAAAATTTTCAAACTCTCCAAAAATCTCACCTACATTGGAAACAGTGTAAATATGGTTTGGGTTCCGGCAATATTAATAGTTTTTTAGTGTGTCATAGTTTTGAATCATTTTGGTTAAAAGGTAGAGGCAATATCTAGTGGAGTAAAGTAGGTGCAAAGGTTTTTATCCGTATGGTTAAATGTAAGTGGAGCGTGTAAATTGATAAGAAATATACATGTTAAAATTATATAATACATTTTCTTATCAATCAATACATTTCTGATTAATCATTCAAGATAAGACGTAAACATATTTCTTTTTATTGGCTTTGTTTTTTCCAATGACTCTTGAGATCTATCAAGATTTCTGCAACGACATCTTTCATGACTTCTGCAGGACGATATAAATATGTGTAATGGCATCTCTCAAAAACAGTCAATAACATCAGAGTTAGACACTTTCTCTATTATGCTCCTATTTGTGTCTTTATTATTGAGCGAGGGATATGTAGGTGTAGGTGTAGTCCAATAATATTATGAGAACCGTTTAGTTGACTTTATGCAATGTGTATCCTCGTGATTTTATGTAAATGTAATGTACTGTTTGCCATCACTAATGACTTTATGTAATGTTATGTATATTTATGATTTTATGTAAATGTAATGTGTATCTAAAGTTTTGATGATGATGATGATGATGATGATGATGACCACTGAGACCAAACTTTGGTCTATCGGACCTAAAGAAGAGAATTAATTAGTTTGCTTTAAAGTTATATTTCTATGCTCAAAGAGCTTGGAAAGAAGCGTCCCGAGCTTACTATAATTTTGACAGGCTAAAAGGCTAGGAAAGTCGGTATTACAACAAAGATTATGAAACTGGGATCAAATGTGGGTGTACGCAGGGCACTCTAAGAGGAAGTGATTTTCATCTTCAATGTTCTTACTCTCACAAAGGTGGCAGATCCTTTCTACCCATGGTGTTTTAGGGACTGTCCAACGACCAGTTTCACTATGGAGCTCATGCGAGTTCGTTCTTATCTTAGCTATGTTAATTTTTTTATGTAAATGTAATGTTTTTTATTACTTATGATTTTATGTAAATGTAATATGTATCGAAAGTCTTTTTTATTTCTCATTACTGGACACGTAACGGCCACACTCGTTTCTTTGTAAAAATGGTTGTTTCCTTTTTTAATAGACTGAAATCATTTCTCACTAAAGGATCATCCTTTAGCATAATTTCCTGTCAGTGGTTTCTGTAATTTTGATTGAAAAACTTGAAACATTGAAACATAACAGTTTGGATGATTTTTTTGGCATTGTGTTTTATTTTTAGAATAATAAGGTATTATAATTGTCTATTATCTTTTGCTTCTTGGACAGTAGCTGCTGAAATTAATAATTAAAATTATTAAAATTTCATTGCTTTGTCTTGTTGTAATTATGTTTAATAAATAAGGTTTTTTATTACATAAGTGTTTAGTATTTTAGTTTCATTTGGGGTATAATAGCATATTAATAGTACTAGTATCAGAATTTTTAAATAGAGAAAAAGGTTTTAGAAGATTTAATTAAGGTATTGAGTAATGTGTATTAAATTATTTTTATTATTTATGATTTTATGTAAATGTAACCTGTATTAAAGTCTTATTTATTATTTATGATCTTATGTAAATGTAATGTTTTTTATTACTTATGATTTTATGTAAATGTAATGTGTATCTATAGTCTTTTTTATTTCTAATCACAGGAAACGTAACGGCCACACTCGTTTCTTTGTAAAAAAAGCATAGAAACAAGAACCAGAGAAAAACGGCCGTTTCCTTTTTTAATACACTGAAATCGTTTCTTACTAAACGATCATCCTGGTTTCTCCCCGTGAAATGTTTTCTACTGGTTTATCTATAGTGGGGGGCAACGCTTATGCTTTTGCCATATGGTATACTTGGACGCTCGAACGAACAATCCCCTGGGTGGCAAACGGAGAGCATCCTATCAACGAAATAAATTCCGGTCTTCATCTGGTAAAAGATGGGAACCTCCTCCTGTGGGATGCAGATGGAAGTGTTGTGTGGAGCACCAAAAACAGTAACATGAATGTAATGAAGGTTGTGTTTCTAGAAACGAGAAATATGGCATTGTTACGAAATGATCATGAATTTGTGTGGGAAAGCTTTCAATATCCAACTGATACTCTTCTTCCACTCCAGCTTCTCAGAAATAATCAACAGTTAATATTGAGACTATGGAGGGACAATCCGTTTAAACAAGGTTACTATCATCTCTATTTTGATAGTGATAACGTTCTTCAACTTCTTTACCAATGATTAGGCATAATGGACAACTACGGGCCCTTTCGCAATGGCAGAAACACATTAAATGTCAAAGCGGTGTTGAATGGATCCGGTGCTTTCCAAACAAGTGACAGGTTTAGCTTTGAGGAATCAGATTATGGAGAAGGCCCCAATAGAACATTAACTTTGGACGTTGACAGAAACCTGAGGCTATATAGCTTGGTGGAATATACATGTATATGGAATATTACTTGGATGCAGGCCTGGAATTTGATGAGATGTAACATGTATTTAGACAACTGGAACGTATTTGATAGGTAAAATTTGACACAGGCCGTGAAGAACCTCAACAAATCAATATCTTATTACGTAGATGAGTGTTACATATAAAGGAAATCAAAACCGTTATTTACAGTTAGATAATGAGATTATTAACTAGAATTTACTAACTAATAACTGAAATATTATTTACAATGTAATCTCGAAGGATTATTCAACATTCCCCCCTTAATCCGAAGGGACATCTGACATGCCAAGCTACATTCTAAATTTTTCAAACTTTTCACAGCCCAATGCTTTAGTAAAGATATCTGCAATTTGCTCTGAAGTAGAACAATGTGTCAGATGAATGGTTTTGGCCTCAACATGATGTCGAATCAAGTGATATTTGTTGTTGATATGTTTGGTTCGATCATGGAATTTTGGATTCTTGGCCAATTGAATTGCAGAAGTGTTGTCAACAAAGAGAGGCGTTGAAGTCACTTTTTTCTCCTGCAAGTCTTCAAGTATTTTACGAAGCCAAATGATTTCTTTTGTGTCTTGAGTTGTTGCAACATATTCGACTTTAGTTTTAGAATCAGCAGGAATAGATTGTTTTCATGATCTCCATGTGATAGCTGTTGGTCCAAGGTTCATCAAATAACATGAAGTAGAGACCCCATGCTTTTTATCTCCATCCAAATCTGAATCTGAATAACCAGTGAGATGAAAGTCTGAAACTTTAGAATATTTGATGCCATAAGATTGAGTCCCTTTTAAATATTTGAGCACTCGCTTTGTTGCATTCCAATGACCTTCACAGGGATGATGCATAAACCTGGAAAGTATTTCTACATCAAAATTTATGTCAGGACAAGTAGTAGTAAGATAAATTAAACTTCCAACAAGCTTCCTGTACTTTGTTGGATCTTTAAATGTGCTACCTTCATTTGAAGTAAGCTTTAGATTCTGCTCCATCGGTGTAGAAACATGATTACAATCCTGCATACCAAATTTGCTTAATAACTCTCCAACATATTTTTTCTGAGAAATGAAAATGTGCTTTGGTTTTTGATCTACTTCAATTCCTAAATAATAATGTAATAATCCCAAATCTGTCATATCAAAAACATTTTTTAACTCTCTTTTGATAGATACTATAAAATCATCATTATTTCCTGTGATAACTTAGTCATCCACATAGACAACTAGATATACAATCGATCTTCCAACTTTCTTGACAAATAAAGTTGCGTCATCTAAATTGAAATGATTATAATTCAATTTGAGAAGATGTTCAATTAACTTTTCATACCATGCTCGGGGTGCTTGCTTCAAACCATATAAAGATTTGACCAATTTGCATACCTTTTGTTCTTGACCTTTGATAGCAAAGCCTTCAGGATGATCCATATAGACATTTTCTTTCAAGTCTCCATTCAAAAATGCAGTTTTAACATCCATATGATGTATTTTCCATCCTTTTTGTGCTGCTAATGAAAACAAAGATCGAATGGTGCCCCATTTAGCTGTAGGAGCAAATGTTTGTGTAATCAATACCTTCTTTCTGTTAGAAAACAGGACCATAGAGCAATAACAAATATACAGTTAAATCATTAAACAAGATGCGAAACACATTAAACACATTACAGAGAGACACAGATATAAAGTGTTTCACCCAAACGATGGGCTACATCCACAAAGAAATTGTCAGTCCTTTTATTACAGTCTAGAAAGATGAAGAGATACAACTTGCAATAAAACCATTGCACTTCCTCTTTACACTCTCACAGTGTCTCTCATGCAATCACTGAGATTGTTTACAATACAATAATACCATACATAACTGTGTTACAATGCTTTCTTTTATAGGGGAAAAATACCATGGGAAAATACTACGGTTAACCCAATACCATGGGTCCACAAAATTGTTGGCCAACAAACATCCCAAATTTTTTTCTCGAGGGCTCCTCCTCCAAACGCCTGTTTCTTGGGGGTCCTGCCCCCGAACCCCTGTGTCTCGGGGGTGTTGCCCCCAAAACCCCTTTTTCAGGGAGCTGCCCCGAATCCCAAGGCAAGGGGAACGAGTGTACAGTACAGCTGGGGTACAAACACGACTGGATAATATCTCTAGATTTGGAAGATCATGCTCCACAACCAATAATCTTTCACTTGGATACTGATCACATCAACTCCACCACTGCTGCACTTGCTAGGCTATGCTCTGGACCTTGGACTTGAAAAATTTCTTATTTTTACTTTCATGCTTGAAGGCCAATAGGAACCGAGCAGGAACTCAGTTTCTCTCTGGTTACTCCCTTTGTCAACATGTTTGCAGGATTCTGGCTAGTATGTATCTTTTCCAGGTTTAACAGTTCTTCATCTAGAACAAATCTTATGAAGTGGTATTTGAGGTGTATATGTTTAGTCTTCGAATGAAAGGATGAGTTCTTTGCAAAATGAATGGAACTCTCGTTGTCATTGTACAACCTGCTATTCTCCTGCTTCTTACCCAATTCCTCCATGAACCTCTACAACCAAATCATCTCCTTACTAGCCTCTATAGTAGCAACATACTCTGCTTCCGTTGTTGAAAGTGCGAGAGTGGAAACTGAGGAACATAATCATTAGATATTACCTAGTTCAGTGGAAAGATCTGCCTATAGAGGAGGCTACTTGGGAGGCAGAACAGGTATTACAGCACCCAGCTTTACAGTTGCTTGAGGATAAGCAAATTCAAGCAGGGAGGACTGTAATGTCCTCTTCTACTTAGGCATTTGAGGACCAACCCGCTAACCTATGTGATTCCTATAGGTTCGAGCGGGTACTGACAATCAAGGAATCAGCCGAAGACTGATGCCATATATAGAAGATCTAGGGCATCAATATTATATCACCATTGGGTCGAAGAGGGCCACTAGAGCCAAAGGCCACCTGCATGCATGATATCCAGAAATTATTTAATGATGTATGCACCCGATTAAGTCTCCATGCACATGCATGCAATTCAATTGCAAATTAGAAGATAAAGTGACCTAATTAGGTCAAAAGTTAGGGTTTTCGCAATTGAAAGTTATAAAAGAAAGATAAAGTGAAGGGAGAATTCACTTATGTGATAATTGATTTGTGGAGTCGAATTGGAGAGCTCGACGAGCTAAGTTGGGGTTGAGCGCATGCTCAACTAACTAGTGTATTTCGGCAGTGAAATCTATCTGCCCTAGTTCATCATCAAGTTGGATCATCTAGGTTCAACACTAGTTCATCACCAAGTTGCATTCAACAGTTATTCCGGGAAATTGATTATTCATCCATCCAAAGGGTTTCATTATCACACTGTGTCACCGTGATTAGAGACAAAGCAATTCGTTTTCCTACCTACATGGTTCATAACTTCCACATGCTGCTTCCATCATCATCAGAGGGGTATTATAACCCTAATGTACATCATCCGGGGTTCCTGCAACAGCTTATTTATTATTCTGGAGCTTATACAGTTTGAGAGGAGGGCGCATTCACTTGTGGAGCATGATTTGGTGTATCTCCTTATTCCTTCGGCAGAATCCTTGCATTTTGGGACCAGTCTCTTCACCATCAGCTGATCTATATATTGGTATGTACATGCATTGATTTCTCCTATTTAATAGCATCTTAGTATTTTTTTAGGGCACATATTTGCATGCATGCAAAGTTCGGGGTTTGCTTTCCTATTTGATTAAGAAGTAAGTCTATTAGCCATCTACAGTATACACATAAACAGGAAAATATCAGTTTGGGATATTACAGTAGGTGGTCAAGAAATGTATTCTTTCACAGATGGATTTTCTGGTTATCATCGGATTAGAATTGCAAAGGAGGACCGTCACAAAACCATATTTGTCACTGAATGTGGTTGCTTTAAATACATAGTGATGCCCTTTGGATTGAAGAATGCACCTGTGGTATTCTTTCGGGTTGTTGTCACTACATTTAAAGATTTTATTCAGAAATTTCTGCAAGTATATATGGATGATTGGATAGTCTACGAGTTGATTAAGGATCACTTGGAAAACCTGCACTTGATGCTGGAAAGGTGTTGACAACATCAAATCGCATTGAACTCAAAGAAGTGCATCTTCTGTGCACCATTTGGGATATTGTTGGGTCATATCGTTTGTAAGTAGGGGCTTCTGGTTGATCCAGCGAAGATTGCACTCATTCTGAGCTTACCGCCACCTACAAATACGAAGATGCTTCGCGTGAAAATGGGACATACTGGGTACTGTCGCAAGTTCATCCGCGGTTATGCTGCGATTACTGCCCCTATGGAGAAATTGTTAAAGAGGGATGCCACATTCATATGGAGCCAGGAGTGTCAAAGTATCTTCAACACAATGAAGGCCAAGATGGCTTCAGCACCCATACTTGTGTTCCCTAATTGGAACAAGGAGTTCCATGTCCATGTTGATGCCTCATCCGTTGCACTGGGAGTGGTACTCGCGCAACCAAGAGAAGGAGATCTGGATCACCCGATTTCCTTTGCTAGCAGGAAGTTATCCTTTGCTAAGAAAAATTACATGACCACAGAAAGAGAAGGGTTGGCGATGGTATATGTGCTGCAGAAGTTTAGGCACTATCTCTTGGGCGGTCACTTCAAAATGTTCACTGACCATTCGCTTTTGAAATATCTGGTTAATAAGCCTGTGTTGGGGGGGAAGATATGTCGATGGCTACTTCTATTTTAGGAGTTTGATTTCAAAATAATCGTGAAGCCAGAAAGCCTAAATGCTAGTCCCGATAATCTATCTCACATTAAAATAGGCGAAGAGCACACCAATATTGACGATGAATTGTCGGATGCACAGTTGTTTCGAGTAAATATTGTAGATGACCATTATGCTTTGATCATTCAGTTCTTGGAAACCAGAGTTGCGCCAGAGGATATGTCGACCAGTGAGAAGAAGCAGTTGGTAGTGAAGGATTCATATTTTTGGTTGATCGCGGGGCACTTATATAAACTTGGACCAAATGATATCATGCGACGGTGCGTCTTACTGCACGAGCAAGGGCCGATCCTAGAAGAAGAGCATGAAGGAGTTGCAGATGGACATTATGGAGGATGGGTGACTGGGCGTAAGGTACTGCACATTAGGATATGGTGGCATACTTTGCATAATGACACTACAGACTATGCACAGAGCTACGACGTCTGTCAACGTGTCGAGAAGCCATCACGACACGAAGAAATGCCACTTGTATCACAGGTAACTTTTCAACCTTTTGATAAATGGGTTGTAGACTTGGTGGGTCCCATAAACCAATCGAGGAAGAGAACAAGTGCATGGTACATAATCACCGTAACTGACTATTTAACAAGGTGGGCAAAGGCCGCACCAATTATGGATTGCACCGTTGCGACAGTAGCAAAGTTCATATTTGAAAACATTGTGACATGGTTTGGATGCTCTAGGATACTGATGAGCGACCAAGGCAGTCACTTTATCAACTGCATAGTCAAAGCACTAACAAAGGAATTCCAGGTGTAGCATAAGAAAAGTACCCCATATCATTCATAGGAAAATGGAACCGTAGAAGCCTTCAACAAAATCTTGAAAACCGCACTAGCAAAGGTATGTAATGCTAATTGTGATGACTGAGATTTAAAGATTCCTGCAGTTTTGTGGGCATATTGCACCACTTACAAGAGGCTGACAGGGTAGACGCCATTTAAATTAGTATATGGGCAAGAGGCAGTCATGACTATGGAGTACATTGGTCATATTCTGCTCATTGCAATAGCAACTGGCATGGTCGATGAAGCAGCACTTGAGAAACGAGCAACACAGCTAGTCCAACTGGAAGAAGATCACTTCATCGAAGGCTTCCAGCAGCGTGTCGAGAAGGATCGAGAGAAGGCGTGGCATGGCCGCCACATTAAAAACAAACAATTTTCACAAGGATATTTGGTGTTGTTATATGACAAAAATTCCATGAAGAATCCATGTAAGTTACAAATGCACTAGTTAGGCCCATATCTCATTCATTCCATTACTTATGGGGTTGCAGTTCAATTGCAACAGTTAGATGGAGTAGTGTTGCCAAAGGTAGTGAATGGTAGCTACTTGAAGACCTATGGGATAGGGCCGAAGGTGCGCACTGCTTGAAACCCTGCGCGAAAAAATAAAAAAAAGGATAGGTAGAGAGCAGAAGGGTGCGCCAGGAGGAAGTGGCCACGCAACTGTAGGAGTCAGTAGAAGAGACCATGACAACCATAGGGATGCGATTGGGTCAACTTAGCAATAAATGTACAAAGTTAAGTTACAGTACATATCCAGAGTCTCGCAATTCTTGAGATGTTAAAAAAAAAAAGAAAAAAAAAATCTAGAGATAGGTAGCACGAGGAATGGTGGGCCCACCAGTAGGTGCCGTATTAGATTAGGGGGTAGTTGATTCAATAGTTAATAGCCAATTATCCAAGGAAAATGATTGCGCCGAAACAAGGTGGTGCGACAGACAAAAGGTTGTGCATCAGCAGGAGGTTGCACTAAGAGGAGAGGGTTGTGACAAGGTGGTCCGTTGGAACAACGTGGTGCGACAGACAAAAGGTTGCACGTCAGTAGGAGGGTTGTGCATTAGTAGGAGGCTGTGCTAAGAGGATAGGTCCGCAACATGTAAAAGGCCTCAGTTTGCGTGACAGGGGGTCTCCATATATAGAAAGAGTGGCTTGCATTGTATGAGAGACTCCATGACGGTGACCGAACGTCACATCAATACTTAATCACAGCTGTCAAAGAGGGAAACGACGACACGGTTGACGTCACAGTTAATGATAGCATATCTGAAAGGCAGGGTGGCAGAATCGACATCATATTTCACACACATTTGAATGATTTCATCCTAATGATGCACCCGAGGGAGTCATGAGGGCATATAAGCCAAAGTTGGTGTTATAAGCTGAGGGATGATAGTTGAATGAACCCCATTAGGAAGTGGTGCACTGAGCAAAGTTGCAGAAGAGTTGGGTTGGGTCATTGAAGGAAGCTCCACTGCGTAAGGCAGCGACTGTCGAAGGGGCAAGGCAAGCTTCCCTTGACATGGGGCAGCCTAGGAGTGAATGTTGTCTCATCAAAAATAGATGAAGAAGTTGTGAGTATGTGGGCTAGTTTGGCTAAGATGGAAGTCTCTAGCGAAGTCATCCTTGGCTATATTTCTCCCCTTCGGTCAGAGGTGCCAACTAAGACACCTATGAGGAATCCAGGTGGGATCAGAATTCCTGCCCCACTTGACTAAGTCTAAAAGAACATGGAACCGGGTCACCTTCAGGCAGCGTAGGATGAGCCCGAAAGGACCAAGTGGACATAAGCGAGCTGAGCCTGAATGCAAGGAAGGACGAAGTGGGCAGATGCAGGGTTGTAGAATTTGTCGCCAGACGTTTCTGGAAGGGAGACAACAACTAGAGAAAGATGTAGTATTCACTGAAGCCATAGCACGATGGAATTGTAGGTTACATGAGTCCAGAAGTTTGCTAAGGTCCATTGCAATTGGCATTGAAGGAAGCAATTGTATCCAACTATGAGTTGACATATCTGGAAATAGTTACACACTGATGCATATGTGACGGTTTTTGCTCTTCAGGATTGCGAAAGACACCATGGCCAGCTGATGTGGCTTGAGGACGAGCCACAAGACTGTGTTGGGGGCCTGTTGGTAAGGGGGGGGAGATAGGTGAGTTGTGCAACATCTAGGATGCTGTGCATACTCATGAGGCACCACTCAAGGAAAAGATAGCACGACAGGAGAAAAATAGTCCATTTTTTATGTCTTGTTTGTACTCATTGACCATTTCTTCAGAATATTGGTCCTTATTGGTTAAATTAGTTAGAAGTTGTTAGGAATTAGTTAGAAGTGGACCTTGAATGTAAAGGCGCAAGCCTATATATAGAGTAAACTTGCAAATGTAAGATGTCATACGTCGAACGAGAGATACGTCTAACATCTGAGATCAGAGAGATCTATCATTTGATGTCATGTTCCCTCAAATTGACCATTAAAAGTGTTGACCATGCTAAGTTCCTAGGGGCTCAAAGTGATATTAATTATTCTTCCTAGGACAAATTTTGCTAATCCGGTGTTTTAAGGCGTGTATTTAATTTTATTTCAGCAATTATGCAAAATAATGATGTGGAATTAAGATTTCCATGTCAAGAGTGCGCATTGGGGAAAGCTAGTCAACTTGCCTTGGTAAAAATAAGAAAGTCCATGACAAAAGAAAACAGGAGAATAAAGGGAAGTTGCCTAAAAGCAGCAGGAAAGTAGACATAGGTAAAAGTAGGGAATTATTTCAAAGGGGAGGCAATTTCCTCTTATGGAGTTCAAAAAATTTGTAAGAGAAAAGCAGAAGAGCTTTTGAAAGGAAAGAACAGTTTCCTTATGAGCCAAGAAAAGCAAAAAGCTGTCATAACTCAAAAGAAGCATCTTTTGACTAAGGGAGGGCACAATTTCTAGTTGTGAAGGATGATTTGGACTTGGAAACAATTCCACATGGTCCTACTTTCCTAATTTCCCAAAGGGGGTGCTTATGTGGCGAGGGTTAGGGAACCCATGGGGTTGACTTGCTCTCATAGGTCACCATCGGCCTCCCCTTGCTAAAGAGCTCATCCAGAAGGCTATTAAAGGTGAATTTGAGCCCATTGATTCAATTTTTATGTTTTGATATTGTATTTATTCTATGTGAGCATACTCTTTGAGTGTTGTGCCTCAAACCATTGGGTGATGATCCCTAAACCCCTCCTCCCTTCTCTTCCATTTCCCTTTCTATCTATTGCAGGTCTATGGAGTGCTAAGGTCATCCAGTGAAGCTTATTTCAAAATTAAATTGCATCCTCCATCACCTACAAGTCAAGCTCCAGTGAAGCCCATGCTTCACCTATGCTCATAACCCTCTTCCAGTGAGGATTCGGGCCTCCTTCCCATCATTTTGGAGCCTCCTTTGTATTGGCCAGTATAACATATGAATTCTGATGTGAACAGATTATAACTCTGTTATTTTACTGCCTCAAGTCGAAATAACTGGGTCATTAAATATTACCTTCTTTGTTTCACATTAAAAGCTTGCTTTATTAGCATATTAGGGGAATTTGATGAATTTCAGTGCAATAAAGATTATATAAGGTTGTGGGAGTGATTGAGTTAATTATATATGTTCAATGGAGTGTTATATATATCTTTTTTATATTTCATATCAGTACATAAAGCAATCTTCAATGATTTATCTGCTTAATTTCATACCCTAGCTAGAAAGCTAGTATTAAATAACTAGTTTTGTCATTTCTAGCATAAACAGAGCTCTGCTCACCCAAAAACTAATCTGTAAGTTCTTGTAGGTCATTGACAGACCCAAGTTACCATAAATAATTCCAAAACCTCTTTTCATTGTGGCCATACTATTTTTTAGGATCTTCCACTGCGTAGGGTCTCCCTAGGCAAAAACCGCCAAAAATCCCAAATTCACCCAAAACTCCCTAGAACTTTCTAGAACTGCCCCAAAGTGTTATAAATAGTACATAACCTTAATTTATGACTTAATATCACCTCTGGAACCTACCTAAGCCTTTTTTCGGAATATGGATTGAGATTCCCTAGTTTCACGGTTTGGTGACCCAGCAGCATGAAAGTAAGTTTCCGCGGAGCGGATTCTGAAATATCAATGGTCCCATATCTAAATGTGTTAGAGGAATGGATTTACAAATATTCACTCACTCTTTATTGAACTCCTCTTCCCACTCTGCCTCTGCAAAATTTCCCTACCTGAAACCTTGATTTCCCTACACTGTTAGTGCATCGAAAAGTAGATTTTGTAAATCAGAAAATTTAATATAAATTTGCAGAAGTGATTAATATTATGATCTATAAATCAGATCAGGGATATTACATTTGGTCAGTGAATCCTTGAATTTTTGATTGAATCTTGTGTTATCTTGTGGGTTGATCATTCTCTTGCTGTGGAGAAGTATTGTATGTTTTGGATCTATTGCACAGAAGTAATATGACACGATGAATTGTCTTTTATATCTATTTTCTATTTTTAAGTGCTGCGATATCAATGATGGATGTTTTATGGATATGCTTTATAAATGAGTAACATGATACTGCTGCGATGAATAAGTAAATGATGCGATCTGATTAGATTTATATAGATTTATGATGAATGTTGCGATATTTGATGAAAGGCTCTGTTAGATCTTATAATTATGCCGATAAATCGTTGATTCCCTGATCCTCCTCCTTACTACCGGAAAATTGGTTCCGATAGCTCTCCCTCGAACAGCTTGAGTGAGACTTCATTCGCTCTGCAGGTGTTGCCGGGCAGGATAAAACCTCTCTAGGATAATGCTCAGGGAAATCGCACTGGTTGGGTGTTGACAGAGCAGGAACCTCTGTCGAGGAGGAATTTTTGGTGGGTTTTGGCCAACACAAGGACCTTTTCAACTAGGCACAAGGCGCTTCAAGGCACAAACCCACTCTGTAAGGTGTCCAAGGCTCAAACCTACTTGTAAGGCACTGGAAGTGGGACTTGGTGGAATCAATGACAATATGTGGGGCCACTGCAAGTCCAAGTTAGCATCAATGACAATTTCATCAACATCTAGTGCATAAATCTTCCACAAAACTAATAGGGTGAGAGGCCAACCTCACCAAACGATAAAAGTTTGGGATAAGGAAACCTTCAAAAATTCGGTCATACACAAGATTTGGGTTATGTTTCCTGGCACCCTGATGTGGACAGTTTGGAAGGAAAGAAATGGTTAAATTTTTTTAGGACAGAAAAATATGACCCAACTAATCTAGAGTCGGGTGGTAAAACACATTTAGGAGACCATCTAAATTACCGAGTGGCATGAAAAGGACTGGAAAATGGATGACATTGAAAAGAGTATATTGAAGGGTTGGGGTATGGATTGCTCTCCCTAGGGATGGAAGAGGATTCAGGAAAGATAAATTCTCCCTAGTAGCGCAAGCACTTAGATCGCCCCTCCAAATGGCCATATAAAATTGAATTTTGATGGTGCATCCAAGGGAAACCCGAGATCAACGAGATTTGGAGAAGTGTTTCAAAGCAGTGAAGGAACTATTATCCAGATCTTCCATGGAAGTTTAGGACAAGAAACCAATAACACAGTGGAACTTGAAGACATGATACAAGGCATCAAATTATCTCTCAGAAATCAGTGGGAACCTCTGATAATTGAAGGGGACTCCCGTAGTGTCATACATATGGGTAAAAGACTCCAAAGCGGTCAATATGTTGTCAAAGTAGTTAGCATTTGGTGGATGGAATATCAAGTGAAAAGGTTAGCAGATCTCATCAGAGGACACCACACCTGGTTTTTCATCCACATCAAACGGGAAGGAAACAGGGTGGCGGACTTGATGGCGAATACGGGCGAAAGAAATTATTCATGGCTAGTTGCAAGCCAGCTTCCCTCGAAGAATGGTAACGAGTGGCAATGTCTCTGCATCCACTTGGAATCCTAGGAATTTAAGATGGACCAAGAAAGGATGGGGCACACAAGGCGAGACTCAGGTCATGTGGTTGAGGTACATGCATCTTCACTGTTTAGTTACCGAAATCATATCAACCCTTCATCATGGCTTGACGTCGGTAACTCCTCACATAACCAGGATATGATTTCCCAAGGATTCCCACCTAGTGATATTAATGCGGAAATATTTGCGCTAGGTCCAACCCCAGCTGGTTAGAGTACATAAATCTATGGAGGAAGGGTGATTGATATGGTGAGTACCATGATATTAAATAGCAAGTACAATAGTTTTAATAAGCCTAACTGAATAATAGTTTTAATAAGCCTAACTGAATATGGATGCACCCTTCCCTTATATATTATGTCCATGCATTATGTGCTCCATATTCCATAGACGATTTGCGGGTAACATTTGTTTTTCTATTGGCAACCTATTAAAGATCCAAGCCTATACTACCCTGATGTCTCCCAAGCAGAAAGTAAGGGGAGGGAGGAAGAGAGGTATTAGAGGGCGGAAGAAGGTATCTCTAGAGACTTTGAGAGCCGGCCAGGATGCCCATTTCTACCATGACCACATTCCCCCAATTATTAGAGAAGAGATTAACCGGTTTGAGCAAGAACTATGGAACAGAGTGCATATCATGGACATGGATATTGTTCAGGCAGAGGTTGAAGAGTGGGTAACAGGCCCAAGCACCATTGCTAGGCGTCTTTTTGCGTATGAGAGGATAATAACCACCTATTGGGTCACTAAGGAGCTAGTGGCCCATGTTCTAATGGAAAGGGAAAACAAGGAGATGGCCAACGAGGAACCGGTCAAAGCTTGGAAAGAACATTATCAGGATAACCGGGTTATGCATAGAAAGATTGACTGTATTTCTACAAAGATGGAAACTTCTCAGGAATTCATGGCCTGGGGAAAATACCCTTCTAGGAATTGTTCTTAGGGCCCTTGTCCAATCCATGGCCCAAAGATTCAGAATGTGGATACAGACATCTCCAACATCAGGGGGCCTCACTGTGACATCCAGACAAACCTGAGCAGCCCTCAGCCGCTAAAATGAAAGGTTCTGGTAGCTTCAGAAGTAGGATGTGGCTCAATCTGTTGTGCATGTTCTAATCTAGTTGGTTGTTAGGTCTTATTTTTTACTATGTTGATTTTGTTGTTAATAGTGCTGTAAGGAGAAGAAAACGTCGAAGTATCATGATCTCTTTTTGGGGCTTTTTGGGGTGGCTCATGGTGGTTTCAACTATAATTGGGAAAAGGAAGTGTAGGAAAAGGGATTTTTTGTGTCTAAGTTCTCATGGTGATATATGGGCTTCGAGGCCTTGCAAGTTCTAATTTTGCTATAATGAAGGTTCCAATCTAATATATTTTTCTTGCTTACAAAAAAAATCATGGGTAAAAGAAAGTAATAATTGATATATGTCATTCCATCAATTCAAAATGATTATTTCCCAATTTTTATAAAAATTGAAAATTTCCTTATTATTATTTTGAATGATTTATAAAAATTAAATTAATAAAAAAATAGTAAATAAGATAACTTAAGGATTAAGTAAATCTCTCTATATATAATCAAACATAAAATTTGTATTATATACACCTATTTTAAAAAAATTATTTCACCAAAAACCGTTGAAAAAAAAAACTTATAAATAAAAAACACATAAATAAATGCATATAAATAAAAAAACACATAAATAAATGTATATAAATAAGAAACACATATTATTAACGGTTGCAAAAGGGAAGGAAATAGACGTAATTAAAGAAAAAAACACATTATTGGCGGTGTTTGTACTAAGATTTCTATAATAATAATAATAATAATAATAATAATAATAATAATAATATATTTTTAAGGTCACCGCCAAGCGAGACACCAATTGGTGTATGAGACCCCCATGTTTGTGGGACAAGGGACCCCCCTCTGTGCAGCGATTTAACTGCTAAAGTCTACAGAGGTGTACATACCCTACCCCCCTTTGGATTTGAACTTGTGACCTCCTAGGAGGAAACACTTGCTCTTAACCATTAGGCTCTACAACGACATCTTTCATGACTTCTGCAGGACGATATAAATATGTGTGGTTAAGATAAGACGTAAACATTTTCTTAAGATGGTTACGTCTTACCACTAATATATACGTGTGACTTAGAGTTTTTTAAGATAAGACGTAAACATTTTTTTTTATTGGCTTTGTTTTTCCGAATGACTCTTATATAAAAAAAGTAATGTATTTCCCGTACCTGCGTGTCCACGCAATATGTGGAGTCCAATTTTCGGTGTGAGTGAATTTTCTAATGCAACATAGTTCTTTAACATCGTTTATAATTGAAGTCACTGCACGCTTCATTAAAAAGAGGGATGCATAGTCAAATGGATGTAGCTTGGGTTGTTGGGAGGAATGAATGTCACCCTCTCCACCCAGGGTCTACTCTTGTAAGTGACATGTTGCTCTTGTGGAGCCTTTAGTTCCTTAACATCGCTGACAACCGAAGTCACTGCATGCTTCATTAAAAAGATGGATGCATAGTCAAATGGATGTACCTTGGGTGGTTGGGAGGATTGAATGTTACCCCGCTTCGTTAAAAAGAGGGATGCATAGTCAAATGGATGTAGCTTGGGTGGTTGGAAGGAATGAATGTTACCCTCTCCACCCAGGGTCTACTCTTGTAAGTGACATGTTGCTCTTGTGGAGCCCTTTGTAATAAATGTTGTGATTGATGCGCTGATTGATTCATTTTGAATATCAAGTATGGTCAAATGGATGTAGCTTGGGTGGTTGGGAGGAATGAATGTTACCCAGAGGGTCTACTCTTGTAAGTGACATGTTGCTCTTGTGGAGCCCTATGTAATAAATGTTGTGATTGATGAGCTGATTGATTCAGTTTGAATATCAAGTATTGGAATTTTCCGTGAAGTAGCCCTCTGATAAATGGTGAACCACATTTTAAAAAGAGGGATGGATCATAGATTTGTTCTTCCTCTTATGATGATCAATCTTATCGGCATGTTACCCACTGTGAAGTAGCCCTCTAACAAATGGTGAACCACATTTTAAAAAGAGAGATGGATCATAGATTTGTTCTTTCCTCTTATGATGATCACTCTGATCGGCATGTTACCTAATTAGTAGTACGAAAATTTTCAAACTCTCCAAAAATCTCACCTACATTGGAAACAGTGTAAATATGGTTTGGGTTCCAGCAATATTAATAGTTTTTTAGTGTGTCATAGTTTTGAATCATTTTGGTTAAAAGGTAGAGGCAATATCTAGTGGAGTAAAGTAGGTGCAAAGGTTTTTATCCGTATGGTTAAATGTAAGTGGAGCGTGTAAATTGATAAGAAATATACATGTTAAAATTATATAATACATTTTCTTATCAATCAATACATTTCTGATTAATCATTCAAGATAAGACGTAAACATATTTCTTTTTATTGGCTTTGTTTTTCCCAATGACTCTTGAGATCTATCAAGATTTCTACAACGACATATTTCATGACTTCTGCACGACGATATAAAAATGTGTGGTTAAGATAAGACCTAAACATTTTTAATGTTGGAATAATGTAGAAATGATAGGCATGTTGCTTGGGATTGGATTGTGTGTCTCCTAAGATCAAGAGATAGGTTTGAGATCCATGAGTGTAGGATCTAAG
>LPNX010849307.1:3687-51701 GCA_001517045.1 Pseudotsuga menziesii
AAATCACTTAAATTTATCAATTTTGGTCATTTATCCCTTGAAAAAATGTATGGTGACCAAACTTTTTGGTCTCCTAGTCACTAATCTCTCATTTTCCACTAGTGGTACATCACATGGATGTGAAGTGGGAGGTACATCACATGGATGTGAAGTGTGTTTTACTAAATGGAGATCTCACTGAATATATTTACATGAAGAAACTTGAAGGGTTTGTTTCTAATCCATATTTAGTGTGCAAGTTAAAGAAATCATTGTATGGGCTCAAGCAAGCCCCTAAGGCTTGGTATGCCAACATTGATGGCTTTTTTCTATCACTAAGTTTTCTTCGATGCAAATCTGATCCTAATGTCTATTTGAAGAAGATTCATGGTTCTTCAATGATTGTTTTCTTATATGTGGATGACCTTCTAATTACAGGAAGTTCAAAGAAAGAGATTTCCTCCTTGAAGGATGCAATGAACCATGCATTTTCTATTACAGATTTGGGATTGTTGAGCCAATTCTTGGGTCTCAAAATTTCTCAATCCCAACATGGAATCAAAGTACATTAGTCCAATTATGCTTTGGATTTGCTGAACAAGTTCAACATGAAATATTGCAATCCAAGAAAGACTCCCTTCCTTTTAGGAGTTAATATTGAAGAAGCAGGTTCTTCTCCTATGGTAAATAATACACTGTATAGGCAGTTGATTGGGTTTTTTATTTATCTTACACACACTTAACCTGATCTATCTTATGCAACTAGTGTGGCTTCAAGATACATGGATTAGCCTCATGAGATCCACTAGAGAGAATCCAAAAGGATCCTAAACTTTGTTCAAGGAACAAGAACTCATGGGATCTTCTACAAAGAAAAATCTAATCTTGATTTGATTGGGTTTACTTGCAATGATTGGGTAGGTGATGACACAGATCAAAAGTCTACATCAGGATATGTGTTCATGCTTGCAGAAGGACCAATCAACTGGTCAAGCAAGAAGCAGGGTGCCATAGCACTCTCATCTACAGAAGTAGAGTATAGAGGAGTTGTAAATGCAGCAACTGAATGTTTATGGTTGCAGGGGATACTTGGAGAATGTGGTTTCAAATCAGAGTTTTCAACTATTATCTACTGTGATAATCAGAGTACCATTCGAATATGCAATGATCTAATTCAGAGACAGCAAACCAAGCACATTGAGATCCATATGCACTACATCAACCAGTTTGTGCATGATAGCACCATTGATATAATCTTCTGTGCATCTTCAGAACAAGTAGCAGACATCTTCACCAATTTTTTTTGTGAGAAGACCTTGAGAAATATCAAATCACTACTGGGAATTACTGATCATACTGTGAAGTATGATGGATGACAAGATTTTCAAATTTTTGTTTTTCCTGTCCATGTTTAAGGGAGGATTTTCCCACTGGGTTTTTTCCTGTTTTCATGGTTGTATGGACGCACAACATGTAAAGGGTGACTAAGGCTTGTTGCCAATTAGTATATATTTCTGATATTTAATCATAAATTCATGCTTAATGGGGGGTGTTAGTATAATCAACCCATAGTTACCTACCTTAGACATTAATTTTAATTATTTTTGTCTTATTTCTTAGTTTCCTAGATTCAATTCTATGCTAGTTTCCTTCTACAAGTCCTAAAAGTCAACACATGCTAAAATTGAGTCATGGAGTGCTTGGGAAACATCCTAGAAACCCAGCTTAGAATGTCTGCTTTATTCTAGATCCTCCAAAGTGCATATCTTCTTTTTCTGAAAAGCTGTCTTGTTTTATTCTGATTTAGGGCGAGAGGAAAAGCTAGACTAGGTGTAGTTGGATTGTTTTTTTACCACATAATCCTCCCCCATTTTATCCAAATAAAATCATGTATGAGTTGTATTTCCATCCCTCTTTATCTTTCCCACATGACTTAGCAAATTTGTGAGCATCTTCACAGATTTGGAAACAACTTTATGCATCTATGGGGGATTTGACTAGATTTAGTAAGCCTACTTTTTGACTATTTCGAATGGAATATTTATACATTCAATTCTCTCATGTAATGATATATTTCACTAGACTATTACTTCACAAGGTTGGCTATTGTACACTTATTGAACACAGATTAGTGTTATGCTCCAATTTCAATCTCCTTTGGTGTGAATTTTACATGTTTGATTAGAAATTTTGTGAGTGTAATTGTTCTATCTCTTGGGTTAAATTTCCACCGTATTTCCCCTGATAAGTATTCTTAGAATATTTTTGGGAATTATTTTTGAAACTTTTATTGGACTTAAAGCCTTTCCTTCTTTGTTCAAAATTATTTGTTCTTTTACCCTTCTAGTTAGGTACACCTTTTCTTTTATTTATGATTTCTTCATAACAGAAATTAGCCTTCCTCATTGCTTCCTCAAAGGTTTTTGGATTGTTGTATTCAATTCTATCCTTGAAGATAAAATGTAAACAACTCAGAAACCTATGTATCTTAGGCTTTTCATCACTAATATAAGGTATGTATCGTAATAAACATAAAAATTTACTACTTAGATCATTCATAGACATTGAACCTAGATTAAGATAATAAAATTACTTAGCCCTTTCTTTGTAATATTGTTCATAAAAGAATTATTTGAAAGTATTTCTTAAAAGTCATCCAATTTACATAGTTTTCTCTAATATTTTTTCACTCCTTTTATATCCTACCACCATATATCAAATTTTGCAGTTAAGTTATAAATAGCCATTCTAGCCTTCATCCTATTTGAGTAATTTTAGATTTGAAAATAGTTTTTCATCCCAGGAATATGCCTTGCCTTCTTCTCCATTTTCCACCTCACCATTAAACATTGGGGATTTTGTCTTCTTAAAATCCCACGAAATTTCTTCGTAGGGTTTATATTTTCTCTTTTTAATGGTTGTTGTCACTATCATTACTTCTAATAGAATATTTATGTTTCTCTTCATGTGACCTAACATTAATTCATGAGGAGGAATTACTTTCATTATCAAATAATTTTAACTTTATACCTTTATTCTTGTAGGATAAAGGTTCCAAATTCATATTCATGTTCTTTTATTTTACCCTTTCCTTCGTTATGTAATTTATACAACAATATTTGATTTAATTCTTCTTGTTCTCTTAGGATTCTTTCATTATCTTCTTAACATTCTGTAATTCATCCTTTAAGTATTTTATGGTTTGAATTAATTCAGATGATTGATTATTTAGTTCTACATATAAATTATCTGGATTATTATGATGTGATCCATCCTTGGTAGATACATCTACTCCTTCCATTTCCTGAAAAATAAAAATTAATATTTCTATATAGAAATAATTTGTGAACATAAGTCAACATTTTGTTTTCCTGTTTTTGTATTGAGCATGTGAGTTGAGCCAAATTCAGGCCTATTGTTCGAAATCATGCTCTGATACCACATGTAACAACTCTACAATTCAAAAAAAAAAATTATGGAGGGTTTATATCAATAAATTTTATAATCTCGTTTCACAAAGCTTCAAGAAATAATAGAAACCCTACATCCAAAACTCAATTTAGGACTTAGATTATAGTGAAAACTTATGTGAAATAGGATAATTATAAACTTGAATAAGATCACTGCATAAATGATTCATTTGACATCCTACTAGGATACAACCTTTGAGACTTATGATAAATTACTTGTTTTCAATTGTTCAAACATCATGATTTCTTTGTTGTAATTCACAGTTTGTGTGATTAACTTGTATATATTCATCATGTTTTTTAACATTTTCAACCCTCCCCTTACTAACCCTATTTCGATGCTAGGGTTACATGGATTATAGGTATTACTTGGGTTTGTAAGCTAATGTATTGTTAAAACCTTGTATTTTTGCATGTATTTTCGAAAGATAATTAGCCCCTCCCCCCATGTACTCCAAACAAATTCAATCCTAAGGTAAACAAAAATCAAGGCGGCATTAAAATATTAAATAAAAAAAGGAGATCTATCCAGAAATATAGAGACTAAGCTCGCAAACAATGATCCATGTGGAGGTAGGTGTAAGGATTAATAACACCCATGTGATTGGGCTTCATGGTTCCATCCAGTTGTAAAAGGGTTAAACCCTAACAGAAATAACAAAAGGGTTTACTTTACTATCTAATAATTTGCGTTGTGGGACTAGTGGGGAGAGATAAAGGCTCTCTCCCTTTCAGCACTCGACCCTTCATTTAACACTGTGAATGATTTCTTCACTACATCAACAGTCTTGACTCCGTGCTTTGGCTCTTCACAAAGAAATCGTCATGAACGTAATTTTTCTCCTTCACATATTTTATTTTCAGTTTGCAACAAAACTTTATGTTATAGAGTCAATTCCATAAGTTTAACCTCCATTTTGATGTTTGACTGGCAAGGATTTTCACGGGTTGCTAAACAATGAATCTTGGCGTGCAGAGCTTACATCGAGGGTTCCTACCATCGACCATGGTTCTTATAAGAGATATGAGCCTCGAAACATATGGTCCTTGAAACTTTATGATGTGAAAAGATGTTATGGAATTCTTATTTTCGTTTGGCTTCGTTTGGATGATATGAGTCCCTTCTGTTCTATGGTAAACGATCTCGTGTTTCTTCCTCTATGATGTTAATGGAAAAGATATACTATGGTGTTTAAAATATTTTATGGTGTGATATGGGTTTCCATTTTAAAAATCCCCTTTTTGGGTTATAGACCATGAGGTTTGCATGGGAAATTAGTGTACGTTTATCTTGTAATTAATGAGACTCTACTGTACATTCTTAGCAGTTTTTTTTTAAAAGAAATACAGTCTCTGTGATTTTGATTCTATGTTGGTTTTAAGTTTTGTAATTATTCGGTATATTGTTTAACGCGTTTATAAATTTTGGAATTTATCTATACAAATGATACATTGATTTTTATTATTACTCGATATAAAATTGATATTTGGTTTATTATTCTCTGAATAAATAAAATGTTCGCTAGGTTACAACTACTGTGTCTTTTTTGAAAGGAAATGTCATCCTGGTTTCAAAAAAAGTTATGGCCTCTTCTAGTTTTTATTGCCTATCTAGTTTTTAAAAGGATACAGGCTATCTTCTTTGATGTTATGTTGAACTCAGATTCCAATAATTCCAAACTGATTCCTATATTTATCTCTAAATCTAGATTATTTAACTTTAAGTTTTAGTTATTATATACTTGGTAAAATAAATAGCCTTATCGGCTTCGAAACCTCGACCTCTGTATAAGAAATCTTAGATAGTAATTTACATAGAGTTTTTTCTTTCTTTTGTTTTTGTACTATAAAACCCCTATTACAATTTTATAGATAGTCTGTTTAGATCTATGGTTAGATTGAAATATACTACTACATTAGTTGCAAGTCTTTAACCATAATTAGCTTTTTTCATAAGCAGTTAAACCTAAATTTGTTTTTGAAAGAAAACTAAGCCTTTCGGCTGAAGAAAAAAGATATTGAATTTTATTAAAATAGTAATCCTTTCAGTTGTGTCAGAATTAATACTTGCGTAAATTGTTAATATTCATAACTATTTTTACTTTATGGGTCTCAAACCATCGACTGGTGGCCATTGCATATTTAAAATTTAATTATGTTTTAACTTTTTGGTTATTTTTGTAAGGGTTTATAACAAAAATAAAGGAATGTTAATATTTTATATAACACTTACTATTGGTAATCTATATATAGTAATATAATACTGTTCTGAAATAATAATTAATAATAATCGAGCATTCTACTATGAACATTTATTAATGCAGTAAAATTCATTCTCCTGCACTTAACTAGTAATTTACAGGAAATAAAACTTTCCTACTTTATTCGAAATAAATGAATCAAGAAAATTTCATCATTCATTAAATACTTGAGAAAATAAACATAGTAAAGATGAGAAATATAGAACCTATTAATTTTCGAAGTGGAAAAACATCTAAAGAAGACATTTCCTCCCAACCGTCTCGTGAAAGCAGCCAAGATTACTTGCTTTAGGACCTCCAAGCCTGTTCACTAAACCACCAAGATGAAGATACCATGTAGAAGCATGTTCTATCCTCTCTATAACTTAGCAGTCTCACTTGAAGTCAAATACTCTAGCAATTCACTTTAGCTTTCCCTTCATCAAATTTCCTCTTATGTACCTAACTTTTTAGTTTCCAACAATCCACAAGGTTCTAATCTCTAGAATGTAGTGATCCTCCTACTCATTCGAAGGGTATATAAGTGCTTTCCTAGGTATTTGGGTGAGATTTGTAATTAAATGAGCCACCTTCTCATTTCCTACTTTCTTGGGAACATGACCACAATTATAGGGAAGTTTCCTCGTGCAACAACTAGAAAGTGAATGTTGTTGCTGCCATTTGTCAGTTTTTCCTTCTACACCAAATCATTCCTCCTAATGGGTCAATGAACACTCTTTAATAGTCCTCTTTGCATAGGTCTCTCTTGTTTAAATTATTATATAATAAAATATTTCAATTACAGTCATCTTTGACCATCCTTGGTGAACAACATAAAACTTTACAATAAATTTTAAACTAATGTCTTTTCACCAAATAAAATGTAGTTAGTTCTAGGTGGGTTACCTAATATGTCACTATTTCTCATATTACAAAAAAACTAAAAGAAAAACATAATGTTCAATACTATAAAACAAATAAAATAACCCCCCCAACATCAAAATAATAATAATTCCTTAAAGAACTAAATTGCCTTGTAAATTCCCATTTAGTGTAGGTATTTTGAAAGTCTAGGATCCACGGTGAAAGTAATCTATGGTATATATTTGGCTCATTAATCCCTAGAATTGCAAGCAGTTTTCAAAGGGAATGTCGATGGGTTTCATAGGTAGGTGGTGTGCCAAGAAAAAGGAAGAGATATGATTATATATTTGTGGTAGTTGACAAGTTTAGCAAAATGTGCATATGATCATTCCATGTAAATAGACAATTAAGGGACAAGACACACTCGTCTAGGAGAAATTTGGGATATTAGGGCAAATAAAATTATAGAAATATGTTATATTTCTCAATATAGTTTGAAATACACACTGGGAAAATGTGGACTCCAAGATGAAGAGATTCACAAATACATGGGTAGAAAAAAGTAGGGGAAAATGCATTTTTCATCCTTTGATGTATTGTATTTAAAATAATCGAAGGTCTTGTATATAAATCTCATTTAGAATAGACACTCTTGAAATATAGAAATTTGGACATTTCTACTAGTAAGTCCCCTTTGAATTTTTTTTGGGGTATTTCTCACCTTCTTCCTTAGATGTTGTATATGGATAGCAAGCAAGAGTGACACTAGACACCACAATATAATAAATTAAGGATTGTAAAATTATTGATAATATCATGTAGATCCATTTTCCAGTATAGGATACATTAAATAAATCACAAGAAAAAAAGGCCTAACATGATCACCACAGAGTCAAGAAAATATTAACGGTGGGAGACGGATTTTGGTTTCATCTAAACAAAGGAATTTTATAAGGCCCTATGAAGAAGTTCAAGTATATATGCTATGTTCATTTTCAAGTGTTTGATAAGGTGGGTGATAATGCCTTAAAATTTAGTTTAACCCCATATATGTGTATTTACTCAGTGGTGAATGTAGAAAACTTGATACTCTATGAGCCTTCCATGTTGGACTAGGAACTTATGAGCAAGTATTACCTTCCATAGAGGAATTTGTACCAGAATATCAGGTAGATGTAGCAGAACATAAAATTTTGTATAATATGTCCAAAAAATTCAAACATGGGTATCATGAAATCTTATAGGTTGGGTTAAAAGGAAACTTCGAAGTAATTCCAAATAGTACTATGGGAATAAGGTCGAGGAACATTTTCCTTTCCTCATTTGATAAAATAATTTGGGGGATAAAAAATGCTCCCTAAATTGGGAGGTATGATCCAAAATGGATCAAAAGTATATATTTTTTCATCTATTTTTGTACTTTTGGGGTGGAAAAAAGTGAACTTATTGGATTTAATGTGTAATTCCCCATTTTTCTTAAACATTATATGGTTATGTTAAGTTATGAATTGAGGGAATTTCATCACAAATGACCCCATTGAAGCCAATACTTAAACAATTATGTGACATGATGATCACCATACTATTTTTCTTATATATGATGACTAATAATTGGAAAGTTGATCCATGATAATGATAATATATATGATTTTTAGATGATTTGGCAAGTTCTTCCAAGTTTTCCAGCAAAGAGTATGTGCAAATTAATGCAAGATAGAATAAATTTCGTACAGAATGGAGATTGAGCTCAAATATGGAATCAAGTTATACAATGTGATGAATTTATATTTTATTATTTTCTATGAGTTATTTATGCATGTGGATTGCATGTGTGTAGGCAGTAGATTGGTATTTCCAATCTGTCCACAAATGGGTAACATGAATGTATGTGGTAATGCATGCCATAAATAATGTATATTTCTATGCAAAGAGTTGAAAAGAAATATAAGATTTTTATCATAAAATAAATCTTTTCATGAGGGTATGCCACGTATTTGGTCACTTACAACTTTTCCAATGTTAGGTGTGAAATAAGCACATGGAATTATTCCTTAGTCACCATTAATATTTCATAAATATATATGAGTATTGAATTAATGAGGTCTCAATCGGTGTATCACATCTCCACTGCAGGAAAAGGTCTATTTGAATGGAATGTCTATGATCATCACACCCTTGTTAGACTATTGATAAGGTCTATTTGAAGGGAATGTGTAGGACCATGGAACCCTTGATAGAACCTTGGTCAATTCTATTTCAAGGTCATGTATATGACTATGGAACGCTTGATTCAAACTTGGTGAATTATATTTGAAGGGAATATGTACTCCCATCAAACCCTTGATAGAAACTTGGTAAAATTAATTTAAAATATTGAATTTGTAATCATAAATGAGAAAATTAATTTAGAAAATGATAAATAATAAATTAAAAAAAACAATGTCATGATAAGAATAAATTAATTATGTGCATGAAATGAATAAATAATAATTAATTTAAAAATAATAACATGTGAAACCAATTAGTTAAAGATAAGATCAACTAAAACACACCCTTTAATTATGGATAGTAAAATAAGAAAATATTTTAAAGGAAAATACAACTCAAGTGCACACATACATGAACATGAAACAAAAACCTAAGTAGCTCTATAAAATTAAGGAGAGAATATGAATGAGGAGGATTTTTTTTTTCTCTTATATCTTGGTACTTTTCCTCCTAAGCAAAGGGAGAGGATTTTTACAATGACTATTGGAGAGTTTGGTCCTTGGAAAGTGGTTAAGGTTGGGAGGCCTAAAAGCATAATGCTCCACTTCTAATCATTTTGATATAGTGATTCTTCCATACAACCTCATAGCCGCTTGGGGGTCCCTAAAAAAGAATAGTAACTATAGGGAGTAGGAAGGGTGGTCAACCGATGGACACAATGATTGGAATTAGAAAGGATACTTGCAAAAAAATTCAACATTCCATGGAAATATAGATTTATCAGGTAAGTGTAATGGTTCATTTAGTGATTTATGAAGGAACTAAACTAGATTTTGTATATGTATGGTATTCCTCTCGTAATTTTACCTATATTAATTACCACCATGATACCAAGTAATGCCGCATCATATTTCATTGGTTTCACATTTGAATCTAGTCATGTATAATTTGAAGAATATTTTAGAGGGTCAAAAGCCCCAAATATACTCAAGAGTTGAATCATACAAAAACCCTTACCTTAGACGATTATTAGGATATCTTGTAATATTGGACTTCTATAAAAGGAAGGGGTTACATTCTTATGTTATTTTTTACTATTCCACATTTTAATAAAAACATCAGAGTGAGACATTGGAGCATAAAGTAGAACATACAATATCCTATAGTTTCCATTAACGCTATAGTGTTCATGGAAACACAATAGTGAGTGCACTTTCTTTGTATTTTCATTTCAAAACTAAGAAGAAAAGAGTGAGTCATAAGCCTAATCTTCTAGCTCATTTTTTCCCATATTGGATTTTCCTATGGAATCTTGTATTCATTATGTGGATGGCGTGTTATTTTATTATCCTCTTGCATTTTGGTTTCATTTTATTTCAATATTTGTAAGCATATATAGTAATATTACATCTGAAATATAAATCGAAACACTACATAATAAGAGATTGCATAATATTGTAAGACCTATTGTCTTGATTGTTCCAATGGATATTCACAATAATTTACGAATCAAATTCATTTTTAATGTAAGTTAACTTTTTTACAACAATATATATAGCATTGTTTAATTACATTTAGGGATGATCCATCTCTTTAGTGTTTTTACTTTCATGTTTAAAAATGTTACATGTTTTAAATGTCTCAAAAATCCTAAATTCTAGGATAGGGATTCCTTCTCATATTGCTTTCCAATATTTTTCCAATGGAAGTTCCTTATCCAATCCATTTATCAATCTTAACACATTGTTTGTGTTAATTTAGTTTACTACATCTTTCCTTGTTTTTAAGGAAAGATAAAAAAATTCATAAATTATATTGTTTCACTCCTACAACAAAAGGAAAACACTTTCATTGAGTTTGTGCATTAGTGCCATTTTCTTGCAACAAATATTGTCTCATTTTGCTTAATAATGGTTCCACTTGATGCAGACACTACTTGAGAAAGCTGCAATTCGGTGTACACAATGGAAAGGAAAATAAACACACGCACACAAAGAAAACATAGATGCATACCAAGGGTTATGGATTTCAATTAAATGAAGCAAAACTATTTACAAAGATATTTTGCAATTTGATACTATGATCCATTCAGTCAGAATGGACATCAACCTTTTACTTAGAATTCAACAAACATGGAATAAGGGAATTCTATGTCCTCAACAAAATCATACCTCAACTCATTAGTAGTTGTAAGGGTCAAATATTCATCTCCTTCTCCTGAGAAAAGAAAACAAACTTTTATACTGGTTCACGGGATCTAATTCCCCTTCAATTATTCCTCTAAAAGATTCATTTTCTCCTAGGAACTACCATACTTCATCAAATACTTCATGGGACTCCTCCTAATAGGATTTTCCACATGCCCTTCAACAACAATATCCATAAGTACGCTGTAATTGTTTCAACTACTCCAAAAGCTCCGCTCCTAGGGATCCTGGATTTCTATCAGTTATTGTACATTTATTCATTTATTTCAATTGTGACTTATTTTTCATATGATGTGCATCATCTTTGTCCTCTCACTTCTGTCTTTTCTCATTTTTCATTAACTACAACATGTCAAAATTATTCATAAGTCTTCTTCAATCTCCTGTTGAATCTTTCCCATGCCTTTAGAGGTCATTGACTTTTCTATAGGAGAGTATGACTATCTCTCTGTGACAATTAGTATTGGGATCTGATTCCCTTGCATCAACCTCCCTGGGTTGAAAATAATTTTTCTCGTGGTTCTATAGTTCCTTGAGCTTCTCTTCTGAAATACACATTGCTTCTTCTAGGTTTTTTTCTTCCATTGAAAAGAATAATCCTTATTATTTTGAATCCTAGTACTATTGACTTCATGCTCGTTGATTATTTCTATGACCCCTTTTTTCAAGTGGGATGATATATTCTCCTTCTATTGTACAATCATTACAATCCCACTTGTCGACCCTTCTTCCTACTTATCCAAGTAAAAAACATTGAACAACACTTATATTCTCAACTCCATAGGTATCTCCAACACATAATCATTGTCCAATATCTTCTTTAAGATTTTTCATAGACCAATCTTCTTCAGTTTCAACTTGTTGTATGTTCCCATTGGGATCTATTCCTTTGTTAGGTGTGTGTACACTAAATCACCTTCTACAAATAGATGCAATCATCTCTTCCTATTGGATCTCAACTTTTATGCCACATTACTCTTCTCAAGTTATCACTTCACCTTGTCATCCACTTCCTTCATGTGGTCGGAAAATGATTCTACATCTACACTCTTCCATGTTCCTATCAGTATCTCAGCCAAGTTGGCTACTCTAGGTGGTGTTCTTCATTGCATGATATGGAATGGACTCATTCCCATCGATATATTTACTAAGTTGATATATGTGAATTATACTTATGCCAATATATTTTCCCATTGCTTTGGTTGATCAGTAGTTAAACACCTCAACAAATTCCCCAAGCTCGTATTCAAAACTTCATTCTACCCATCGATCTGCAGAAGGTATTAAAAGTTGAGCTGCAACCTCATGTCAATCTTCTTACACAATGTTCTCTAGATTAAATGACCTATGGAATTGGTATCTCTATCTCAAGTGATTATCTTCAGCAAACCACGGAATATCATGACTTCCTTGAAAACTAGAATAGCAGTACCTATTTTTTCACTTGTCTTCTGACATGGCCCTAAAGCGTGTGATCTTCAAAAACCTATCGACTACCACAAAGATAGTGTTGTTATCTTATTCTTTCTTTGGAAATCCCAAGAAAAAATCTATCCCTATGTATTCCCATGGGATAGTAGGCATTAGAAACGGTGGATATAGTCTCCTATTTTGGCTTCTTCCTTTGGAATGTTGGCATACGCGACATTGTCAGATCCACTTATTTACATTTTTCATCAGTTTTGGCCAGTAATACTTTTCCTTGACAAATTCCTTTCTCTTGTCATTCCTAAAGTGTCCTACTAGTCCTCCATTGTGAAACTCCATGATATGGTTCTCCCTCAACGATCCTCTTGGGATGCATAGCTAATGTCCTTTAAGCATGTATCCTTCTTAGATTAAATAATCTAGGTATGAAGTTCTATCAACCCTCCATGGTTCCTTCAACGCCTTCCAAGCATTGATAAAATCCTAGTCAATTTCATAGTCTCCATTTGTCAACTCTAACCCTATCAATTTAAAACTCATCGTCCCCAACCATGCAACTCTTTGACTCAACATGCCAACTACATTTTTTTAGTATTCCACAACTTTTTCTTTAACAAAAACGTGTAGATTTGTAAAAAATTGACCCAATTCATATGCCTTTGATTTAACTTTTTTTTAGTGTTCAGATACCTTATATTTTGGTGGTCAGTAAACACCACAAATTCCTTGCATAGAAAATCATGCCTCCACTTCTTCAAGTTTTGCACAATGACATAAAATTCTTGGTTGTAGACCAAATATTTTTGTTTTGTGTCATATAGCTTCTCAATGGAGAATGCGATCGGTAAACCTTATTAGCTAAACATAGCTCCAATTGCTAACCCACTTGCGTTGCAGTCAACCTAAAATACTTTGTTGAAATGTAGAAGATCTAATACTAGTATCTCCATCCCCTTCTACTTCATCTGGTCAAATGCTCATCGAGTGTCCCTTCCAACTTCAACTTTCCATTTTTCATGCACATCGTTAGTGGTGAACATATCCAAACTTTCCATTCTTCATGCACATCGTCAATGGTGAACATATCCAAATAAAATATTAGATGGAATTCTAATAAAAACTAGCAAGTCAATGAAAAATACTTACTTTTGTGGCACTTGTTGGATCAAGACACTCTAGAATTATGCTCACCTTTTTCGGGTCCACCTTCAATCCCTGTGTGTCAATTACGAATTCCATATACACTAAATCCTTCTATATGAAGGAACACTTCTACAAGTTCACAATCAATTTCTCTTGGCTCAACCTCGACAACAATTATCATAGATGCAACAAGTGTTCTTCCTTTGTACTAATAAATATCAAGATGTTGTTGAGATACACCATGAAAAAGTTACCCAAAAATGGATTTAGCACGTCATTCATCATCCTCATGAACTTAATTTTTGCATTAGTCAGAGCAAATGGCATAACCAACCCAACTTTTGGTCTCTTGTTGAATTGAAATATGCAATTTTTTTGGGAACTCATACACCTTGTGTCCAAATTCTCAACACTTATAATGGAAGAACTTTGGTTAGTCTATATGTATTCCTCAAAATTTTCCTCTTTGACCATATGGCTTGACTTCTATAATTCTCTCCTCCTCGTCGATATTCAGGTGCACTATATCTGGACATTCCTTCTTATCATTGTTCCCCATGACCTTCTTCCTTTCCTGACCCATCGATCTACACTCTAGTGGTTGCAAACTTCCAACTTTGAACAGTCGTCTTCCCTATAGTTGTCGCAGTATTTCACGATAAATTATCCTTTTCCTTTCGATTCAACTGATAGGATTATCCAATATTCAGAACCTTGACAGACTCCGCTGGTCGTGAATATCACATTTTAAGTCGTTCACATATCTTTCCATTACTTGTCCCCCTTCGTCGGCCTGTCCTTACTTGATAGACAACCAATAGAATTCCTTTGTGAACTCTTTCATGGTCAATTCATTTTTTCGTGGGTTGTGTAACCTCCTAAATAGAGAGATCATATAGTCGATCGGAATGAACTAATACTTTAGCTTGGCGACCATTTTGCCCCTAGTCATCAGCTTACCTTTTTCTTTCTTTACTGTGTCATCCTTTACATTGTCTAACCATAATGAGCCATTGCCATATTATATACACTTTTAATTATCACATTGTCCCACCACTACATTTTTTTTAATTTGTTTATTAAAATGAAAACCTATTATATATTTTATCATTTTAGTTATTAAATGCATTGTGCTTCACATATAAAAGTATTTTTCTAAATCCATTTTAATCACTTTTTGAGAAATCTCTTAGTCTCCAATAAGAAGGGAATTGAACTTGGAGTGGTAGCATATTGGAGACTATATCATTGACATTATTAATTTGGGTGTTTTTGAGAAATCTCTTAGTCTCCACTAATAAGGGCATTAAACTTGGAGTGGTAGCATATTGGACACTATGAATTTATCAATGACATTATTAGTTTGGTTGGTTTTAAAAATGGGAAGAGAAAATTATATTAATAGATAGGTACTTTTATAAAATATAAGGGAAATTAAGTAATCTATTTATACATTGAATTCTCATTCATATAAATAAAATGAGTTTATTTTATTTGGTTTTAAAAAAAATGTTTATTAAAAACTTAAAACGAAATCCATTTACTTTATTATATCTATTTATTCTATTATACAAGTTTTTTATAATTCTATAAAATGTTTTTTTAATAATAATCTCAATTTTAATTTTTAAGCCATACACATTTTTAATTTGTTATTTATTTGTATTTTCTTACTAGCTGTCCTCAAAATCCTTCACTACTTTGTTGATAATTCATGATGATAGATGGAGTATTCATTTGAATGAAAGATACATTGTGTATATACTTTAAGTATTTAATTAAAATAACAATTTTTTTATTGATTAATTAATTTGAATATTTGTAATTTATTAATATTTTCAGATTACACATTATTCGATTTTGATTCATACTTTTGTTTAGGTGAATGATGAACAATTGCTTACCGTAGGTACTTGTTATCTCTTATTACTTTGGAAAGATTCTATTTCAATCCAAAATAATCTTGAAGTTGTAATAATAGTTGGAATTACCGAAATGAAGTTAGCTACATTATGTGGCTAGTTATTATTATTTTAATGAAGATAATGCACGTTCCTTTTCTTTTCCTTAGCACTTGTTATCACTTTCTAGATAAAGTCTCGAGAAGAATGGATCATAATCAATCAATATGGCATGGGAATAAAAAATGGTGAAAATAAGAACGACAAAAGATAATTGCACTATATTACTTCATTAAAGGAATAAGAAAATTTGGTGGATGATTTTTTATGCTTGCAATAATTTTTAGAATAGGTCAAGTTGATGGATGATTTTTTTATGCTTTCAATTATAAAATTTTATAGATTTTGATTTGGTAGATTTATATTTATGTTTTTTTATTAACTAACATGTTGTGATAATTGATAATGTTGTATAATTGATATAATTAATTATTGTTTATTATTAGTTTAAAAAAATATTACATTTCATAATGTATAACATACCCAAATTACTTGAATGGATTATCCAAGTACGAGTAATCTGTTTTTTTAAACTATATACATTTAATAATATTGAATAAATGAAATCTACTTTTTATTCAGCCATAATATAAAGGTTCTACCAAATACAATTATATAAACAACTTATAACGAGGTACAACCATTATACTAGTCACTAGACTATCCCTCCAATGGGATAGCGATTACAAATTAACCCTTTCTTTTATTCGTCGTTGACCTCTGTCTTAACAAGGTACCATATTTGTACGTGTACTCTTGGGCGCAACCGTCAAAGATAACGCATGAATATCCTAAATGGAGAAAACAACAAAGTTAAATCTACTTTAGATGATAACTTACTAAAGAGTATGCACCTATACTACTTATTTACTCCCGAAAGTTATATCAGTGCCTTCTGCAGCCTCTGCAGCCAACACTTGAAATCATGTAAACTCAAAATACATTGGTGTTATACATCAAGACAATATATTTCATAATAAACTTAAACAATACAAATTGAGTCCATAAACAAAGCTAACCTCTACAGATACTTCTTTTAGCATGGGTGAGTGAAAGGGTGTGTATGACTTTACTCCCAACCATAGGCTTAATTTGACATTTGTTTTCCTGTTTAAAGCCACCCCTGAGATGGGAGAAGAGTCCACTAAGTTTCAATGTTATAAACATAAACTCTCCTAGGTTTCAAATTAATATAGTATTGTAGTCAAAGGTATACATGGTCTATGAGTATGAGACTTTAACAACTCTTAGTCGTAATAACATATCTAAAACCATTAATCATCCCTCATCATCTTTTGTCCATAACCAAAAGGGCATGTCTATAATTCATTTACACCCCGACACTTCAAGCAACCTTATTTCTTTTATGGTCCCGACATTGCTTAATTACATGAATACAATTAACTACCCAAAATTCTTAGAGTGTCATTTCATTATCGAGCAATGTAATTACTCCAACATTACTGTAACCATTTACTTATACCAAAACTTCTTCATAATTTACCTATTTCATTTAAGAGAATAAGCTCATACCTATCCAATATATATACCAAGATAAGGACATTCCATTAACTAGTATTTGTAATTGACATCTCTCTAATATAGTACTTTTTATAATCAACGCCTTCCATGTGTTATCGTAAGGTGGGGAACCCTTTTCCCATTAATAAGTATAATAATATTTGAATGGGTTACTTTTCACATATGACGATTAATGTTTTTAAGATTTACACTTCTTAAAAATATTCTTAATCATGCACCATTCTAATTAGATGTAAACAATACTTTTGCGAAGGCTAAGATTACTAGCAACTCATAGAAGTATTAATCAAATTCATGTAAAAGATATCAATGATCTCCTCAAGAGCACTATCATATCCTATAAGGAAGGAATTGTTTATAAGCATTTTTCTGTATCATAACAAAAATGCTCACGGAGACAATGGATTATATGCATAATGATAATCCAAGTATTAATGGAGCATTGGATACTCACTCAGTTGCACAGATATTAATGAAGCAAGAAAACTCATCCAAATTGCAAAGATATTAATGCAATCAAGTATACATCTTAGATTGTTAAAAATAATAGGAATACATACAATGTAGCAAAGAAAAATCGTAGGTTATAACAAAACACAGATCTTTATAAAAGCTAAGCACATGCACTGAAGGTCATAGTCAAATACTCCATATTGGTTTATAAAAGAAATCATATATATATATATATATATATATAGACACTAATATTAGGGCCTTTCTATATCAAAACACAACCACTTTTTGCATTCATGAGTAGATAGTCATCTTTCATCAAGTTCCCAATGCTTTACATGCCTGAACACCATTTTTTTCCCCTAGTGGATTTGTCCCCAATCATCATTTTAGTCACACATGATTTCAATATCCTAGCAATATTAGTTTCATATATAATTTGATGACGCTAGGATACTACATACAATTCCTTTTTACTTACACTTCCTATTTTCTGGTCATTCTTTGAGGGGATGTTACATAATTTCCCCCTTGGAAGTAACACCATCCTCAGTGTTACATATTCTTCCAAGTTTTTGTGTTCATTTCTCTTCAAGTTCTTATTGCTTGCTTGTGCATCCCTCAAAATGTTATTCATCTTTTCCTTAGTCATCCTTAATCTTTTGTGATTTGCGCAAGATTTTATCATTTATAACATGTACTTTTATGCAACAAAACTAGGTCTTCCAAAATTTATTGAGTAAAGATGTCATTATTTCTTAATCCATCTTATAACATAAACTACAAGACCTTTAGGAAAAACAACATTTGCAATTCACAGAACATATTCTAGCCTTTTCTGTTCTTTTATCTTCATAATAAGGCCTAATATAGTATTGACCTCAAAAGAATTCATAAGTAATTCATATTTTCATATATTTTGGAGTATTTCTTATACCTTCAGTACCTAGATGATTTAACTAGTGCTCAACTTGAGGTATACATCTTTTCATTCGCGAGTCAGCATCATCATTCATCCTCACCCTTGAGAAAATTTTTACTATTTACGTACTCATAACATTTACACATTAATACATCCAACAATCTAGTTTTTTTTTAGTAAAATCATTAATATGTATTTTATTATTTCAGTATAAACTTTGAGAAACTTTCAACAACACTATTGTTGGTCAACAAACTCTCCCTTGGGTATTTTTTCATTTTTAACAGATTGTTGTTGAAAATTGAACTCTCTCTTGAGTGGCTGACACCAATTGGTCTTACAAGCTAAAAATTTGAGGTTACTCTCCCTTTTGATTGCTAATCAAAAGTTTTTCCCTCAAAAACAACAAACAACGTCTTATTTTCGAGATGTCCAAATTCGTGCCTAGGTCTTTCCATTGATATCATAGACTCTATCACAATTCCTTTCAAGTTTCCTTGCTTGAATCCAAGAATTTTTTTTCCACACACCCTCCAACTTGAGTCCAAAAAAAGTTACTTTAGCAAAGTAGAGCTGGATCCTCAATTTCTCCCCTCGGTGTTCCCTGAGAGAAAGGTTATTTTCCCCTCAATCCTTCATGTTTGAGTCCAGGAATTTCTTTTCCACTAGCCTCTTGCTAGAGTCCAGGAAAATTTATTTTTTCATCCATTGTTTATTGTTTTCTTGCATATTTGATAATTAAAACACGCAACAATATAACCACAAATAGGTTCACATGTTTTCTTATTCATTCTTTAATATATATGTTCATGAGTCCTTAATATTTATTCAGATTCTTAAACTATATTCTTACCATGCATAATATATTGTGCTCTCGTCTTTCTGCAAGTTCCAAGAATATTGACCATCTTCCAAATTTACTTGTTATTAGCACTTCGTGTAACAAAAATTAAACTCTGTAAGAAATATTTTCCCTAACAATAATAAGAAATCGTCCTTGTTACTACATGATCATTTAAAATAAATATCCTCTTTTGGTTCCTTGTGTTCATCCTTACGTCATGGTTCAACAAGTTACAAAATAACTTTCTTGGCACCTTAATTTCCATGGAAATATATATGTGCATTGTTTATAAACAAAAGAACTATACAATAGATTTCTTGACCCCTTTAAATAATTCAAGATAACATATTTTCTTTGTACATACTAACATTATGTAAGTGACAACAAGTGGTCTATACATATACCTATATATCCGTATAAATATAACTGTATACCTTTATAAGGGTGACTGCATATCTCCTTTTTGTATGACATTCATATGCCAAGTTACAAGTTTACTTGTAATAACACATGTTAGTATTATACTCAATATTTCATGAAATGCATATATCAAATAGATTGTCAAGGTATCCATGTATACCCATATATCGTAAATCTTGATTACATCAAAGTATAACTTTGATAAAAATTACTCAATGTATCCTAACATTCATAATAAAGATCTATATAAAATGAAATCATGTATTTTATCACAAGCATCCTATAAATTAATTCAAATACACATGTATAATGTTCAAGTAATTATAACCATTATCCTTTTGTTGAATTGACAAGCAAGAGTATAAGCATGTTCCAATGTCACACATTACTTTTTATAAACCCTTATCATAAACAATCACATATGAAAATGAAAGAAGGAGAATCCTACCAAATACTCTCCTTTTAAGAACTTGACAATTTCCTAGACATATAAAACCTCACACCAGTAGTATGTCCGAGTAACCAACTAATTTTAATTCCATTGTTTGAAAAGACTCTATATACCTTAGTATAGCTAGGCTATACTTTTTGTGGAAATTAGTTGTTACTATGTAACAAATCCATAATTCCTAGTTGATACCCCTTTCACAACCCTGTAATGTAATAGGATTTGTATTAACGAAAAATCTTAATAACTATGCTTCCTTCATAACTTAAACAAATATTAAAATACATTGGTTTGCTCCATATTCATGTTGACTCCTCCTTTAATCAAAACTTTAATAGATCTAAGTAATTTTCTTAGATTGTCCAATTGAATTTCATCTTTGGAAATCCCGACGATTGGGTCAACGAGACTCGATTATATAAAGTCAAAAAAAATGTGTCGACCATGCTCACTCAATAATATGAATGTTTGAAAATTGAAAGGTATCCATTGTCAAAATAAAAGAAATGTAGAAAAATGTCATGAACATTTTTAATTCGAACTACCAAGTGAACCAAATTTATTTTTTTTATTTTTTTTTACCTTTAAGCATTCATATTGTGGGTTTTAAAATGATCAAAAATCGAACCAATATATTGCAGGTATTGGGGAGATGAGGGGCTTAAGGTGGGGGTGGGTAGGGTGTTTTATAAGGATTGAGGTATAAAAATGGGTGGGGAGGAGGTTTTAAGTATTGGGAGGGGGTTTCAACAAAAAGAGTTTGTTTCAATATCTCTTGAAATTAGGGGTATTCTTTAATATCCCATGATCGCACATGCTATGTGAGAGGTTCACGAAGTGAAGTCCCCATGTTCACAACTAGGATGTCTTTACAAGAACCTAATTCATAAAGTCTTAACTCCAAATGTATATTATTTCTATCATTTTAACAATTACTCTCTTGTATTTTATTGAAACGAATTATAGAGTATGAGGATATATTCATTGTCTAGTATTTACACATAAAAGATCATTCAGATATATAATGAAACATATACAATGCTCACACATAGACAATTCTAGGCCACCATAATTCTTCCACAAATGGAGCATACCTAATTGCAAGTTGAAGACGACTTGTTGATCCTTGGAATAAATTTTATGTTTGTGTCTTCTAGATGGAGTCCATTTTCTTGTTCAAAAATTATAATTGTTTCCTTCGACTGAGCCCATATAGGCCCGAGTGTTTGTAACCAGTGATCTGATATGATTTGTAACATACCCAAATTACCTGAATGGATTCTCCATGTAGCAGTTAAAAATTTTCTTTTTAAATCATACACATTTAATAATACTGAATAAATGAAAACTACTTTTTATCGAATCATACCATTAAGGTTCTACCAAATACAATAACATAAACAACTTATAATGAGGTACAACCATTATACTAGTCGCTAGAATATCCCTCGAATGGGATAGAGATTACACATTAACCATTTCTTTTATTCGTCGTTGACCTCTGTCTTAACAAGGTACCATATTTGTACTTGTACTCTTGGGAAAAACCATCAAAGATGACACATGAATCTTCTGAATGGAGCAAACAACAAACTTAAATACACTTTAGATGATAACTAACTAAAGAGTATTCACCTATACAACTCATTTACTCCCGAGAGGTATCTCAATGCCTTCCGCAGCCTCTGCAGCCAACATTTGAAATCATGTAAACTCAACATACATTAGTGTTATACAATAAGAACATATATTTCATAATAAAATTAAAGAATATAAATTGAATCCGTAAACAAAGCTAACTACTACAAATACTTCTTTTAGTGTGGGCGACCTAAAGTCTGTGTACCACTTTCCTCCCAACCATAGGCTTCATTTAACATTTGTTATGTTGTCTAAATCCACCCCCAAGCTGGGCGACGAATCCACTATGGTTCATGGTTATAAAAAAATATCCAAAGTTTCAAGTTAGTATAGTATTGTAGTCAAAGGTATACTTGGTCTATGAGTATGATACTTTAACAACTCTTAGTCATCATAATCTATCTAAAACCATTAATCAGCCCTCGTCATCTTTTGTCCATAACCAAAAGAGCATGTCCATAATTCCTTTACACCCCGACTGTAATAACCCAAAAATTCACAAAAATTTAAAATTTTTCATGTAACATAAAATGTCAAGGTTTTCATTGCCAATGGACCATTAACTATTAGCGAATACTCAAACAGTTATAAATAAAAAATAGCACTATATTTATTTAGCGCTATATAATTTATTAGTTTATCTTGAAGTGCTATGTTAGGGATGTTAAACACAGTAGTTTATGTTTTAGAAAGTAAAAAAGAAAACTACATCATACTCTGATACTAAGTGTGTTATTACTTTCTTTTGTAAAGTAGGAAAATATATTAGATGAGATCAGAGTTTACTTCGATTACAGCTAATGTAGTGGAATAATGGTTCTTTTACAGGTTTTAAACAGGTAAATAGTGTGTCCCAGTAAAATATCTAGATCGAGTATAATATCCAACTAGCAAAGGATAAATGCTAGTAAAATGTTTGTTTGCAGCTTGACCCTGAAGAAGGTATTGTTGGTATTTCTAATGTTATCAAACTACATAAATGATGGTAAAAACAATACTGTGAAAGGATGAGTTATGTGCAGTTATGTTTACCACCTTAGTACTTTATCCAAGTAATTCTTCCTTCTTGTATTTTCAATTATATGCTTATATTTAATTTTTGAGAAGATATAGATTGAGAACAATTCTACTTCTTCCAAAAAGAGCATAGTGGCCTAACAATTTTATAAAAGAGAATACTATGTTATACCTGCTTGCATTCATAAATACATCTTTGTTGTTTAGGAAATGGAGTATAGTACTATTCTTATCTATTCGAGTTCTTTATAAACTTTATATACTCTCTCCTAGTAATTCTTCTAAGTCATGTATTCTTACCTAGTTCTATAGTAGATAAACCATGTTTTAAATGAGCCTTTGATTAAATGGATATATTAAAGTTTCCAAATGTATTATTATACTAATCCCAGCTTCAAGATTTTTATGAATAGGTATATGCAAGTAACTGGTTTATTTTCCTTGATTAGTATAATATCATTATCAATAGTAGGTGTTAGAGGAAACTTATAAATGTCTAAGCTATAGTTAAGCTATGCACAAAACCCTATTGTAAAATGAACACTTTACAAAATCCAAGATCTATGGTTAAGTATTTTTATGGAGGGCTAATTTATCTCCATCATTATGGTCTTATTACTACCAAATATAAACATTATTTAAGATCGAGATGAACATAGACAAATTATAGTTAATCATAGGTCCCTTAGTATAAATGAATACTTTTCCATAATGCAAAGACTATGGTTTATGAATAAGAAAACATAACAAGGAGAAAGAAATATTGATACTATGCAATAATGTTATAGGGTTTTGACTTTAAAAACCCAATGATTTGTGCAGAATAGAAATCAGGATTTAGACTATAGCTCAATACCCATAAAATTGAAATATTTGTTGCGACACGTGGTTGGTGATTGATGATTACGTTTGTTGACTTCGTGTTACCATAAACCCTATCCAAACCCTAAAATCATGTTGGTATTTTGTGTCGCTGTCGAACCTCCATTAAAAAAAGCATTCGATCCTCTGTGAGCCTTATGAACTAGTGTAAAGGGGTGAGTAAGTAACTAATTACTACCGTGAGGTGGTTTTCTCCTGTGTAAAGAGTGTTGTGGTTTGGGTTGTCTTCGTCATTGTCTTTTAGAGATAGTTTTAGTTATCTGTGTTAAAGATTGCAACTAGTTTTAAGGGAGTCATGGCTGAGGTTTTTCACTGTGTTCTGTATTATCTTGTTTGCAGTGCTTTACCTTATCTTATGTACCAACTAACAAAGGATCGGGTGGCTTTCATGACTTCACTGTTGCGCGGTTTCACCAGGTAAAAACATAAATGTTTTCCTTTGAATTTAATTGGCACAGTATTTAATTATTATTTTATAAAGAAATGAGGGTAACTAATAGGAGTAAGGTTTTTCTTGTGTAGGCTCTACAGATTCAAACTTGAAGCGGAAGGTTTCTACTCACAGTCGTCCATAAGGGCGTCCACCCTATTAAGCCTCGGTGACACCTGGGGTTTTTCCTGCACAAAATGTATGGTGGAAAGAATGATGGCACCACCGTGTTGTTGTGGTTGTTGGCTCATCCGTGGTTATTAGTTACTCCATTGTTCTTTTAATTTGCAAGTTTTAAAATCCCTAGTGGCTGTTTGTATTGAGTGGATATGGGATTTCATAGCCATGACTTAGTTTTGAGCCTTCTCAGCCTTAGTTGAATATATGGTGATAATTTTTTTTAAAGTTGGCTTTAAGCCGATACTTTACTGTCAGGCCATTTGGTTGTTTCAAGAGGATTTGATGAGGGTTTTTTAAGAACTTTGATGGTTATTCTAACATCACTTCTTGCCTTTATAGAGGGCTTTCGTAGTTTGAACAGATGGTTCTTTTATTTTTATGTTTTGAACTTCTGTTTATGTTAAGAATAGTTTTACTTTGGATTTTTAAGCCTAGACAGACAATGTAAAAGGCCGTAGGCCAAACTATGTTTGCTCAGTTTTGTTTTTTTTATACTTAAGAACTTTCATAGCTTGAAGCTAAAACTTGCAGTATCTTTGCTTGGTTTACATTTATGTATAATTTTGTTTATTAGCTATTCTTATTGTGATTCAGTTTTTTGATATTTAGGGTTAAATTTGTCAGTAAGAAATTATTATTTCTTATTAAAAGAAAAATATTTGAAGCTTCTTGCTAAAGAAATAATTTGATAGAAATAGAATAAATAACGCTCTAATGAAATTTTTAAAATAGGACTGAGATTGCTATTATTAAATAGTTAGAGCTCTTTTCTGAAGTTTTCTGGAATAGTTTGTGCTAGGTTTTGGTATTATTTAACTTTTGAATTTATTGTAGAGTGAAAGTATAGATATTTTGTAAACCCTAATTATTTTTAATGGTTTACAGAGTTAGTACTTTTGTTTCAGTAAACCTAGTTACAATTTCTCACAAATGAACTAACTAGGTAAATAGTAATCCTAATATACTCTTTACCAAGTTAAACCTAGTTTAAATATTTTATTGTTCCTATATTACTTATTTAGGTCTACTTACTAGATTTATAATTTATAATTTTACTAGTTTTATTGTGTAAAATATTATACATAATAGTATGTATTATCTTAAACTTATTCTTCTATCTTTAATTAGTTAACTTAAATACTTTGACCAGATATTACAACTGCAGCTATGTTCTGTAAATAATTTATAAAAATCCTATAGAAAGTAATTATTTGGATATGCATTCAAGTTTTATTGAATCTACTTATCTGAAATAACTATACCTGCTATACTAGAGTACTGCCTTGCAAAAGGTGTGGAAAAATACAAATTAGGTAATTTTTGTTTTCCTATCTATAAATTAACTCAGCAATAACTCAGCAATGTCTCTACGGATTTACCCTAATCTAGCTAGTTACTAACTTTCACAGCATAAATAACTTTTCCTATATATCCCTAACAACAATAAAATAACAATATACTATAATCATAAAAAAACTCTTAAACTTTTCTGATGCAGTAACTAAAATAACATTTGAAGATAAACAATTAGAGCCTGTAATATACATAAGGTGACAACAACTTAAGGAGGTTGTTCCTCCCAACCAATTCGTGGAGAAGATCTAGACTACAATTCTCAGGACCCCTGAGCTTGTCTCCTAGTCCTCCTAGCAGAGTACTGGGTGAGAGATGTAGTCTTGAGATTCTGTGCAACTCCACTGAGTGTTCAACAATAACTCAGCTCTGCTTAGAACAGATTGAACTCAGCTTAGAATAGCTGCACTAGTTTAGTCTTCCGCACTTATCCCCTCAAACTTGCTTCAGTTAGTCCCCTCCATCGAATTCACATGTACACTTCATTCACTCAAAATGATCACCAATCCAGAATGAGCAGCCTCAGCTATCTTCAATGGGAAGTTTTATTAGCATGCTTAGGTCTTTTGGGTCCACTTTCTTGAAGAATCATGACCACAAAAATAGGGAAGTTGCCACTTGCAACAGCTAGAAGTAGTTTGAGGATGCTGCCACTTGTCAATATACTCTCAACCAAGTCTCCTCCACCAAGTGACTAGTAAACACTCATTTAACAGCTTCCCTATGCCGTTGTCTTATCTTTTATTTATTTATTAATAAAATATTCTACAATACATTAAATTATCCTTGACCCCACTTGGTCATTAATTAAAAACTTTAACATAAAATATAACATAATATTTCTCAAAAACATGAAATTGTTTTGCAAATTCAGGCATGTAACACCAATAGTTTAAGCAACCTTATTTATTTTCTGGTCCAGACATTGCTTAATTACATGGGTACAATTAACTATCCAAACTTCTTAGAGTGCCATTTTATTATTGAGAAATGTAATTACTCCCCCATTACTATAACCATTTACTTATACCGAAATTTTTTCATAAGTTACCTATTTCATTTAATAGAATAAGCTCACACCTATCCAATATATATATATATATATATATATACACACGAAGATAAGGAAATTCCATTACCTCGTATTTGTAATTTACCTCTCTCTAACATACTACTTTTTATTATCAACTCCTTTCATGTTTTATCGTAATGCGGGGAACCCTTTTCCCATTAAGAAGTATAATAATATTTGAAGGTTACTTTTCACATATGACGATTATTGTTTTAAGCTTTATCACTCTTTAAAAATATTCTTAATCATGCACCATTCTAATTAGATCTAGACAATAATTTTGTGAAGGCTAAGATTACTAGCAAGTCATAGAAGTATTAATCCCATTAATGTAGAAGATATCGATGATATCCTCAAGAGCACTATCATATCCTACAAGGAAGTAATGGTTTATAAGCATTTTTCCACTCAAATGACTTATCATAACAAAATGCTCACGAAGATACTAGATTATATGCATAATTATAATCCAAGTATTAGCGTATCAATGGATACTCAATCAATATACATATTAGATTCGTTAAAAAGAATAGGAATGCCTACAATGTACCAGAGAAAAACCGCAAGTTATAAAAAAATGTAGATCTTTATAAAAAGGAAGCACATGTAGTGAAGGTCATGGTCAAATAGTCTAGATTGGTTTATGAAAGAAAAATTGCAACCCCATGCAATAGAGATCACGAACATGTACGAAACCCAGCAAATCACTTTCAAAATAAAACATAAACATTTTTGCACATCGGATCCAAATCATATTCAGTAATAAATATAGATACTACTCACGATCTCAACTGAGATGATTTATTTGTGCTACAAATCCAAGACCAATCTGATTTGTTAAAACCGATCCACTCCAATTTTGTTTTTTTTTACCATGGGAACAGCAACCTCCCAAGGATATGTCCAACAGCCCGCAAGTCAGATATACCAGAAACTTGTGACTTAGCAGGGGCCGATACGTCCCGATACCACATCCACGGAGGCGGGCATCTATCCAGGGGTCGTCTACCCTTCTAGCCTTGTCACAACGGGCTATAGGCATCCCTACCCCCCGCCGGTTTTGAACCTGTGACCTCCTCGGAGATAACACAAGCTCTTAACCATTGGGCCCACTCAGGTGCCTTGATCCACTCCAATTTTGTTACCTGCTGAACAACACACTTCATTGTGCCAAAATAAAAAGGGACTCTATAATTCTGAGCCAAAAAAATTAATAATAGACCCTCCGTGTGTTCAATACACCCAAACTAAAATAGCCAAAACTTTTCCCTTTCATTTAAGGGACCTTGGAAGAAAAGCACGCACACGCCAATACTGAATTGCTAGACTGCCTCAAACAAATAGTCAGAGAGAACATTTATTTGCTTATCCGGTTAGTACGGAAGGTGGTCTTTCCTTGTTTAGTTAAAGGTTAATAAGGTGAAGGTTTACTTATATCGATTGGTACACAATCAGAGACATAAAAGATTCATATCGTATGTGTACAAGGCACATACCAGATTTCAACTCGCATTCAGAAACCAGTAGAGAAAAAATCCTTATAAAACTAGTGCATGCAGTGGAAATCACAATTTTACATTACGTGTAAATATTTTATAATCATTCGTAAGCGCGAATAGAGAGGGAGATTTCATTTTTATCTTAGATCCAAAATGTTTATGCTGGAAATCGTAAGCATTGAACTATAGAGCATAAGATTTAACAGAAAAGAAGGATGTTATGGGTCCAATATTCAAAAGGGGAATCGCCCTCCTATCTCTGTAAAAAATTAAACTATCATAAGGAAAAGAAATACACGTAAATACTTATCTGGAATGAAGCTGTCACTTCAGCGATGGTATTCATCTCCAATCGCTCAGCTCACCAGAATGCAGGCATGGTCTGTTAGCAGAAATTCCGATTCTGAACAAATGCGGAATAAAACTATAAAACAGAATCGAAATAGGAATGCCCAATAAATCATACCTCCAGCCATTAATGCTACTGAACTTGCTGTAGAAGATTTGCGTCTTCCACAAGGTTTAGCTTCATGTACGGCACTTCCAAGCTCTGCTTTCTCCTTCTTGATGGTGTGAAACTGAAGGGGATTGAGATTGTGAGCTTGGGGACCAACAGGGGTTTTAAATATCCAAGCTCCCATCAAGCTTTTGAAGGCTATGTGTCAAACGTTCCACAAATTCAGGTGATGGACCACTCCGAAAGCTCCCAAGCAAGAAAACGATTGCCAAACCAAATGAACCATTGGGGATCTTGAGGAGCCGCTCAAAGGATCATGAACCGCCGGCCGGACGCGGGAGCTTACATTCTCCCACTTGGTCCATACTTCCAAACTTGATGTCTCATCTTAAAACCTATGGACAATCTGTATTAAGTAATAGATACAAGAATCATGGCGATAAGTCCTCTTATGACAAGTATTACCTTCCATGTATCACTATGTATTTATTGCTATTTTAATTTATGTGGCAACAATTTCTTAATGAATAAACCTTATGTTTATTCTTGTTCCTCATAGATGAATTTTCTCAAATTAACTTAAGGTGCACATATGTATGAGAAAAAGCAGCACAGTAATTAAGAATTTTATTAAAAATAACATTGTCCATACAATGAGAAACTACATAATGGAACCAAGTCCCATTTTCATTACATGATCCTTGAATTTAAACGGTGGCATCACGGGGAATTCACTTAGTGAACCTCTCACATATCACGTGCGATCATGGGATATTAAAGAATACCCTTAATTTTGAGAGATATTGACCCAAACTCTTTTTGTTGAAACCCCCTCCCAACAGTTAAAACCTCATCCCCACCCCTTTTTATAGCTCAATCCTTATAAACCACCTTACCCAGCCCCACCTTAAACCCCTTATCCCCCAAATACCTGCAATATATTGGTTAGATTTTTGATAATTTTAAAACCCACAATATGAACTAACGTGATAGTATATTGGTCAACAAGTGAAGCCCCCATGGGTGGCATGCCCTTAGTCAAAGGATCAGCGATCATCAACTCAATGCTGACGTGCTCAATGACTACTTTCTTTTCTTTAACACGTTTCCTGATGGCTAAATACTTAATGTCGATGTGTTTATTTTGACTCCCACTTTTGTTGTTTTTAGCCATAAAAACAGCAGTTGAATTGTCGCAATACATTCTCAATGGCTTAGAGATAGAATCCATAATTATAAGCCCAGAAATGAAACTCTTAAGCCATACACCATGTAAAGTAGACTCAAAACAGGAGACAAACTCAGCTTCCATAGTGGAAGTGGCAATCAAGGTGTGCTTGGCACTCCTCCATGATATGGCTCCACCGACCATCATAAAAATGTATCCTGATGTTGATTTGCATGAATCAACACATCCAGCAAAGTCAAAATCTGAGTAGCCAATTACTTCCAAATTGTCTGTCCGTCTATACATAAGCATGTAGTCTTTAGTTCCTTGAAGATACATCATTACTTTCTTTGCAGCTCTCCAGTGGTCTATACCTGGATTACTCTGATATCATCCCAACATTCCCACAACAAATGCAATGTCAGGTCTTTTGCAGACCTGAGCATACATTAGGCTTCCAACAACAGAAGCATATGGAATGTTCTTCATTTGTTCCCTTTCAAGGTCGTTCTTCGGGCATTGGTTCAAATTGAACCTATCACCCTTCACAATGGGAGCTATACTTGGTGAACAATCCTTCATCCGAAATCTCTCTAAAATTTTATTAATATAGGTTTCTTGAGACAGACCTAAGAGGCCTCGAAATCTGTCTCTATGGATCTTAATGCCAATGACATAAGATGCTTCACCCATATCATTCATATCAAAATTTTTAGAGAGGAATTGTTTCACTTCATGCAGCATACCCTTATCATTGGTTGTTAGCAAAATGTCATCCACATATAAAACAAGAAAACAAATTTTACTCCCACTAACTTTCAGGTATATACATTGATCCATAATGTTTTCTGCAAAACCAAAAGAAGAAATTACATTGTGGAATTTCAAATACCATTGGCGGGATGCTTGTTTTAAACCGTATAAGGATTTCATGAGCTTGCAAACCAATTGCTCACCATCACTAGAGGGGAATCCTTCAGGTTGTTTCACATAAACCTCCTCCTCTAGATCCCCATTTAGAAAAAGTCGTTTTCACATCCATTTGATGCAACTCCAAGTCGAAATGGGCTACTAATGCCATAATTACACGCAAGGAATCTTTCTTCGATACAGGAGAGAAAGTCTCCATGTAGTCGATTCCTTCTTTCTGAGTAAATCCTTTAGCAACAAGTCTAGCCTTGTGTCTCTCAATGTTTCCCAATGAGTCTTTCTTTGTCTTAAAGACCCATTTACATCCAATGGCTTTTGCACCATTAGGAAACTCAACAAGATCCCAGACTTCGTTACTCTTTATATAATTCATCTCTTCCTTCATGGCATCGTACCATAATTCTGCTTCTTTGCAATTCATGGCTTGTGAAAAGGACTCGGGATCATTTTTGGCTCCGACGTTAAAGTCAGATTCTTGTAGATACACAACATAATCATCAGGAATTGTTGATCTCCTTGGTCTAGTAGATCTTCTTAATGTTGTATCACTATCTTCTTGAGAAGTATGTGGTTCAACTCGTTGTTCAAGAGTTCTTGCAAACTCTTGAACTACTTGATCTACTAGCATGCCGTTAGCAGCTTGTGGAACTTCAACAATTGGTTGTTCAACACCAGTTTGTAGTTGAGGGGTGCTGTGAACAATAACCAATCTATCACTTGAGGTGGAAGGTTGAGATTCTGAATGATCCTTCTCGGAAACTATGTTCCTGGTTAGATCGATCCCATTGATCAAGTCATTTTCATGAAATTTTGCATTTCTTGATTCCACAATCCCGGTGCCGTGAGATGGACAGTAAAATTTGTAACCTTTAGACCTTTCAGCATATCCAAGTTAATACCCACTAATGGTCCTTGGGTCCAGCTTCTTTTCTTGTGGATTATATATTCTCACTTCAGACAGGCATCCCCAAACACGCATATGTCACAAACTCGATTTCCAACCTTTCAATAATTCAAAAGGCGTTTTAGGAATGGCCTTAATTGGAACTTTGTTTTATATATACACTGCCGTCTTAAGTGCTTCAGTCCACAAGGATCTAGGAATATTGGAGTTGTTAAACATACTCTGCACCATGTCCAATAAAGTTCGGTTTCTTCTTTCTGCTACACCATTCTGGTCAGGTGAATTAGGCATGGTGTGTTGGGCAACAATCCCATGCTCTGGAAGAAATTTAGTGAATGGCACAGGTGCTTGTCCATATTCTGTGTATCTACCATAATATTCTCCACCTCTATCTGATCTCACGATCTTAATTTGCTTGCCGCATTGTTTCTCTACTTCAGCCTTAAATATCTTAAAGGCATCTAATCCTTCATCTTTTTTATGAAGCATGTAGAGATACATATATCGTGAGTAATCATCTATAAAAGAGATGAAGTATTTATGACCATGTGAGTCCATCTCTAGACTACATATATCAGTATGTATGATCTCTAATATGTCCGAACTCCTATTGGCACCTTTCTTTGACTTGTTAGTCTGCTTTCCTTTTATGCAATCCACACAAGTCTCAAAATCAGTGAAATCCAGAGTATTAAGTACTCCTTCATTTACCAATTTTTAATTCTGTCTATGGAGATATGACCTAACCTCCAGTGCCATAATTTAGAGGAATCTTCATTAATAACACATCTTTTAGTGCCAGTGTGAACATGCATTGAATCATAAGTGACATTGTTTTGTAAATTAATGCAGTAAAGATCATCAGACAAAATACCATTCCTAACATAATCAGATTTATAAAATAAACTGACGAATGTTTCTGAAAATTTAAAGGAATATCCAAATGGTACAAGTGTTGAAACTGAAATCAAGTTTCTAGAAAAACTTGGAACATAAAAGACCTTTTCTAATCTTAAAACAAAGCCACTACTTAAAGTTAAATAGCATGTTCCTATAGCTTCCACATGCGAGCCCATCTTGTTTCCTGATAAGATGCTTTGCTCACTTCCCACTGGCTTCCTTAGGTTTTGCAAACCCTGCAAGGAATTCGAAATGTGAATTTTTGATCCAGAATCAATCCACCAAGTGTTAATATTGACATTGACCATATTAGATTCATGACAAACAAACGAGATTACATTACCTTTGTCCGCAATCCATTTCTGAAATTTTTCGCATTCCTTCTTCATGTGTCCCTTCTTTTTATAGAAGAAACACTTGGAAACCTTCTTAATATCAGTTTGGAGAGGTACTTTACCTTTCCCTTTCTTATCGGCTTGAGATTTGCCCTTCCTATGCTTTGCTAGCATTGCACTTCCTCCCAGTTCCATCACTAGTCTTTCTTCCTCTTGAACACACATGGTCATGAGTTCATTTATTGACCATTTATCCTTATGTATGTTATATGAGATTTTGAAAGGTCCATATTGGTGCGGAAGGGTGTTCAGGATGTAGTGCACCAAGAAAGACTCTGATATTTCAACCTCGAGTTTCTTCAATTGAGCCACAGTGTCCCTCATTTGCATGATGTGCTCGCGCACACCTTTCACATTGGTGAGCCTTAGGGATGAGAACTTCATGATTAGGGTTCTTACTAGTGCCTTGTCTGAAGTGACGAATTGATCGTCAATGGCTTTCAGCAAATCTTGGACCCTTTCATACTGATCAACTGAACCATGAATACCAGCTAATATTTTAGCCTTAATGAACATCATGCTCAAACGATTAGATCGCTCCCATCGCTCATAAAGCGTGATGTCCGCTGCAGTGCTGGTATTGGTGAGTGTTGGTGGTTCATCTTTCCTAATAGCATAATCTATGTCCATCCATCCCAAATGAAGGAGAATTCTCTCCTTCCAGACCTTATAGTTATCTCCCTTAAGTTCAGGGATATCACAACGAATTTCAGAGAAATTTGCAAGTTGTACAACTGCATAAAAATAAAGATCACATGCTTACGTTAAAATTGAGACCAAATAAAATTTCATGTTTTACCAATGTAATTTCATGATCTAAGATTGAATCTAATGACATAAAAATTGCCTGTGGGATAAATTTTTAATTCAAGCATATTCAAATATTCTTCATGATAAAACTATTAATTCATAATTCCTATGGGTAAGTTATGAATAATTCAATATTTTATCCTAATTAATTACATAAATATAATAAAAATTCCTGTGCGATAAAATTTATTATATTTAGTATAATTAATTACAATTACTGTCTAAACTTTCTTTATAATATTAATTAATTAGAGATGATGTGGCTATTCTCTAATTAAATATCATAAAGATCTACTAGACATTATTGCTGTTCAGTGTAACAAAACAAGTTTCAAAAGAACAAATCTGAATGAGACTGGCAACTTCAACAATGTACAATGTAGCTTCAATAGAAAATAAAAACAACATCCAGCCTTGGAGACTTTGAATTCCATGTAATTTTTCCTGCCACTAAAAATAATGTCGGTGACCCAAAAAACATTTGGGCAGATACATTAGCTACAGTTACAAGCATTAGCTATATTGCAGCTTTGTAAAAACACTGCCAAAATAAAGTTACAAGCAAGCTGCAACACTTATGATCATTTCAGTTCTTACATTAATGTGAAACTTAGACGACACGCAATATGGAAACTCTTAAGTCTCAGTAATATGGCAACATGGAAGAGTGCCCTATACAAAGCAACAAAAGGAGCTATAAACAAAAAAGAATAGTTATTGAACTTCTTTGCAATGAACATCCTCACATAAAAACATCGTTTGACAAAACTTATAATCCATGTTTTGGTCAGAATATCCCAGAGACTAAGTAATCCCTGACATCAGATAAAATAATATTGAGAAGCCAATACATGAAAAGAAAAGCGTTGTCTACATAAAAATCACAGCACCCTCTAACAGGATTCTGGCAGAGGTCACAAAAACAACCACCTAAACTAAGGAAAATGTGTATCCACTGTAATCCTTACGCACTTTAATCAATTCAACTTCAAATAAGAAAGAAAAAACAATAAAGGTCTTCCATTTCAGTCATAATGCAGAGGCACGAACCAATACTATATATAAAAGATCAGACAAAAGGAGGAATCTTCCATTCTGAAAAAGAAATTTTTCCATTCTACTCGAGTGCAGACACGACTATCCAATAACATATTAAAAAATTCCAATAGCAACGAGGACCTCCATCCAAAGTGAAAGGAACAAATGAAAACACGGTTATCAAGCAACCGAAACTGCTGTCGAATTTGCAATTCGATACTTCTTCAATCATAGAAGATTATACTTTTGAACACTTTACATATGCCTTCTATTGTGTAAGTGCAGGACACAACGAAACCACACATCGTGACTAGGTGTTTTCTCAAGAAAAGATAACCCCATGCTGTAGCCCTAGTAGTCAGGCAAACAATTCAAGAAAACAAGGAATCAAGCGTTCAGGCAGTATACTATTAAAAGGTAAATACATAACCTGCGCTTAGTTGAGTTTCTACAGTAACTAAAACCCTATTCTACCGGCGAATCCTCCAAAACCATAAGACAATATTCAGTGCTGTGTGTGGAGCAGAGTCACAGGTGTAACTCCATAGGAATCGAACAATTGCCCACCGGGCAGTGAAAACCATTCAAAAACCACAGATCTTTATAAGCTCGGCCCTCTGCCATTCACAATGCAGACAAATAGAGAAAACCCTACAGAGGCAACTACATACAGAACACCAAGGCAGAGAAAAAAAGGCTCTGATACCAATTGTTAGCATAAATTCCGATTCTAAACAAATGCGGAATAAAACTATAAAACAGAATCAAAATAGGAATGCCCAATAAATCATACCTCCAGCCATTGATGCTACTGAACTTGCTGTAGAAGATTTGCCTGTTCCACAAGGTTTAGCTTCCTCTACCGCACTTCCAAGCTTTGCTTTCTCCTTCTTGATTGTGTAAAACTGAAGGGGATTGAGATTGTGAGCTTGGGGACCAACAGGGGTTTTAAATAGCCAAGCTCCCATCAATCTTCTGAAGGCTATGTGTCAAACGTTCCACAAATTCAGGTGATGGACCACTCCAAAAGCTCCCAAGAAAGAAAACGGTTGCCAAACCAAATGAACCATTGGGGATCTTGAGGAGCCGCTCAAAGGATGATGATTCGATGGCCGGACGCGGGAGCCTACATGGTCTACCACTCTGGCATTCCTCTAGTGATTCAGATATGAAAAAGGTCTCGGTGATCGTAAGTTTGGACCGCCACCCTCCTATCTACGCAGAATCCAAAGCATTTAAAGCAACACTCCAATGGCATGCTAGATGACGAGTGGCGTCAATCCTATAACATGTTTCATCTTCCAAAGGGGATAATCCCCATGATTCGCTCCAAAACTAGTGTAACCACAATCAAATCAATGGTGAAGTCGAGATTCTACGGTGACAAGAAATAAATCACTTCGACTTGGATAAATTATGTATTTTTCAACTTTAGCTCTATATATATATATATATAACAATAAAAAATAAATTATTTTCTTCTTTTATATTTATATATTTATATTTATGTATTTGTCTCCATATATATTTATTCCATTATATATATATATATATATATTAGGGCCTTCCTACATCAAAAGACAACCATTCTTAGGATTCATGAGTAGACAGTCATTTTTTATCGAGTCTTCAAGGTTTTACTTGTACGAACACTTTTTTTTGCCCCTAGTGGATTCATCTTCATTCATCATTTTAGTCACGCACGTTTTGAGTCTACTAGCAATATTAATTTGATATATAATTTGATGACACTAAGATAATAGTTAAAATGACTTTTTACCTACACTTCTTGTTTTCTCATCGTGCTCTCAAAAGATATTACATAATGTAAATAAAGTTATTATTATTTAATAAGTTTATTTATTTTGATTTCAATAAAATAATCTCTATATATTACAATGATTTAACTATATAAAACTAAATATTACTATAACATAAAAGGAACTAGCTACCTTAGTTTAATTCAATGAATGCATGCTATCCCATGTGGACTGATAATAAAACTATCTGTCATGCTCTTAGTTTAAGAGTAAAGTCTTTATATATTTAAATACAGTATTAAAAATATTTAAGAATTATTGAATAAAATATATGATTATTCGTCACAACTTATAAAAATAAATATGTTTGTTTGACATAGCATATTACTATAAAAATTATTTTACAACTTAACTTAATATAATATTGTAATATAATGTGGATAATCTTAGCACATGTCAACAAAAAATATATATATTTAATAAATTTACTATATACTAAATATATATTATTTAAAGTAAACAAACAAACATTTTTTGATAATATTTTTATTCAAAAAAATTATAAATATTGTAATATAACTTGGATAATGTTGACACATGTTAATGAAAATATTATATATCTAATATATTATTTAAGGTAAATAAAGAATTTGTATTTGGTAATGATATTTTTGTGGGTAAAAATATTATATATCCAATATATATTATTTAAAGTAAATAAAAAATTGTATTTGGTAATGATATTTTTGTGGGTAAAAGGTTATAGATAAGCAAATAGAATTCAAGTTTTAAGAATAATTTTTTTTAATGAAAAAATAAATTGTTTGATTATATTAATATTCGCCAAAATAAAATATATTACTTTTAACAAATTTATATCTTATAATAAATATTTAAAAAAAAAATATGTAATTACATTGATTTAAATAAACATATAATACTAAAAATATAATGTAAAATCATTGATTTAACTAATCATACCATGTCACCACTCAGGGTGAGACGTGGAGATGAAAGCAAAGGAGAAAGACCTTCTTGCCCAGATGGAAGCTAGAGAGAGGAAGGAGGAAATTTTCTGGCAGTAAACATCGCAGGTCAAATGGCTGAGGGAGAGGGACAAGAATACCAAATTCTTCCAGAACGAGGTGGTCAACAATAGGCTGGGTTCAAAGATTTTCAAAATCAAGAGGACCAATGAGACACGGGTGGAAACCAGGGAAGAGATTGAGGAGGACCTCACCAACCATTTCAAGGAGATCATGAAAGAACATAACACTGATAGGGGATACGATACAGAGAGGAGCATAGATTTGATTCCCAGGGAAGTATCTAGGGAGGACAATGAGAGCCTCATCAAGCCAATATCCGTGCAGGAGGTTGAGGAAGTAATGAACCTAATGGCTGAAGGGAAAGCACCAAGCCATGACAAATTCACCTCTAACTTCTTTCACTTCTTTTGGGACATGATCAAGGAAGAAGTATGGGCCATTGTTGAGGATTCGAGAACCAGTAGAGGAGTGCTCAAATCATTCAATGCAACATTTATATCCTTGATTCCAAAAGGAGAGGGAGCTGATACCCCAGGTAAGTTTAGACCCATAGCTCTATGCAATGTGATCTATAAGATATTTTCCAAAGTCATAGAAAATAGACTAAAGCCTCTCCTCCTAGGATTGATTATCCGGGAGAAATCTGGCTTCGTAGAAGGCCGAAAAATACTAGATGGCATCATCACGGTCCAAGAAACTATCCACTCCCTAAAATGTACTAGACGCCCAGGAATTCTCATCAACTTAGATATTGCTAAGGATTACAATAAACTCAACTGGAAATATCTGGAGAAGATGCTACGGGCATTTTCCTTTTTCTAGGAGTGGGTGGAGTGGGTCATGGCTTTGGTCTCCTCTCCCTTCAACTCCATCCTGTTGAATCTCTCGTCGACAAGGCTTTCCTCGCCAGCCAGGGGGATTAGCCTAGAGAGATCCTCTCTCTCCATTTCTTTTCATTCTGGCGGCTGAAGGGCTATGCAAGCTAATCAAGGCCCAAGTGGGAAATGGGAGGATCAGAGGACTATCATTCCATGAGGACATGGACAAAAAAGTGCACGAACAATTCATGGATGACGCGATGTTGATGGGAAACCCTTTAGTTCAAGAGGCATGAGCCTTCAAGACAATCCTAATGACCTTTTTGAAGGAAATGGGACTTGCAGTTAATGCTGAGAAATATCAGGTCTTTTTCTTCAATACTTCGATCATAACTGAGAGAAACATTGGGAGGATTTTGGAATTTACAAAAGGAATGTTTCCGACCAAGTATCTGGGGGTCCCTTCGGGACAGGGAATTATCAAGAAGGTTTCCTAGTAGGATTTGCTGGAAAGGATAAAGGCCAGATTGGCAAGCTAGACCCTCAAACCCTTGAACCTTTCCAAAAGATTAGTATTGAACAAATTGGTCCTCCATGCTATGTTGATGTACCTATTTTTAGTCTTAACCATCCAAAGTCATTCCTAAGGGAAACTAGAGGCATCCAAAGGAATTTCCTATGGGAAAGGAGGGAAAGCAAAGATAAAATTGCTCTAGTCAATTGGGAAAAGGTAAGCATGCCTAAGTACAAAGGGGGCCTTGGTCTCGAGGATCCTGAAGTGGCGGGGGAAGTGCAGGGAGCCAAGATATGGTGGAGGCGGTGCAACTTCAAACATGAGCTTTGGGAAAATATTTGGAATGTAAAGTATGCTTAGGTTCATCCAAAAAATTAGTTGGTTCAATTCAACGGGGATCCTCAAGGGTCTCACATTTGGATGAAGGTGAGGGAAGGGCAGAAATTAATCCATGAACATAGCTTCTGGGAAGTAAAAATTGGAAAGCTAGCCAACTTCTGGGATGACTCCTGGAACCAACTCCCTAAGCTCGGGAATGACCCACGCTGGCAGCATATAAGGACTAAAAGCATGGAGGAGGGAAAATATAAGGTTCATCAGTACTAGGAGGGGGGTCCTCAAGATGACAGGCATAGGTGGATGATCCCGATCAATCGAGATGCTTAGATATTGGTAGAAGATATTAGGTCCCTAGAGAATGAGTTACAAGAGCGCTGCATTTTGATCAAGGATGGGGATGATACCCTCAGATGGGGATATTCCCAAAAGGGGACTTTCAGCATCAAAGAAGCATATGATATTAAAATAAGGCATTAGGAGGAGGAGGCTGAGATCTGGAAGAAAATATGGGCTTTCAACCCCTAGCCAAAAGTGGCTACCTTCTACTGGCTTGTGGTAAGATGTAGGTTCCTGACTAGAGAAAACTTATGTCGTAGGGGTATCTAGTGACCATATTGGTGGGTTCTATATGCTAACCAGGAAGAGGGCATGGGTCACCTCCTTGACACCTACCCCTTCGCCTTAGCTCTATGGGACAAAGGAGTGAAGATTTTTAAGAGGAGCAACATAAGTAGAGGGAACCCTAGCCAAACATTAAGGGATTGGCATCCCAAACCTTTGAAGAGTAGTATTCTGCAAGTGTTATGAAAATCCTTTCTAGGCATGGTGATATGGGTAATATGGAAGGAACTGAATGGCAGAATTTTTAGGGGAAAACAAAAATCCTCTGAGGAATCTTGGAAGATAATAACCTCCAACTTGATGGAAACAGTGAGAAGCATGCAGGGGAGTGAGGAGGACAAGGAATTCACTGGACCTGAAAAAAGAGTAGCGGAAGCATGGGGTCTGACTGGCGGAGCCATCAATGGCCTGCATCAAAAACCTAAAACTTGTAGAGTTGAGAGATTGAAATCATGGTCTCGCCCACCTAGGCTGGTCTTCAAATTAAATTTTGATGGGGTGACAACAGGAAACCTGGGCAACGTAGGCTTTGGCAGGGTCTGCCGAAACTCTTCTCGAGAAATAATGGAGGTTTACTATGGCTCGATCAGAATGGACACCAACAACTCAGTAGATTTGGAAGGGATGATCCAGGGAATAAGAATCATCATCACGAATAATTAGCTATCGGTGATAGTGGAAGGAGACTCCAGCATTCTCATCCAAATGGCAAAGCAACTGGCCAATGGAAAATCCATGGAGAGAGTATTGTCTAGCTGGCGCCTTTCTAGCAGGATGGATGACCTATGAGCCATGGTGTTGATGTACCAAAATCTATCCTTCATCCACATCAGGAGGGAGGAAAAACAAGTGGTGGAATTGCTGGTTAATTTCAGATTCAGTGACATCGAGGATAATCGGAGGGGACGGTTAGGCGATTTTGAGGCGGGGCAATGGATTCCTAGATGTTGACAAGTGGCTATTAATGATGTGGATGATAGTGGATAGGTGACAGTAGGAATGAGAGATAAACGAGGTAGGGACAGGCGGTAGCGAGGTCCTTTAACAAGTCAGGCCCATTAACATGTGTAATGATGTGGTGTAAGATCAAGGTAATCTGGAGTGATATTTTAAGCATTAAGATGGAGTATGATAGTGGTCCTGAAAGGAAAGGTGGATCAATATCCTTGTGCGAGGATTATCTAGGAAAGACAAGAGACATGAAAGAGCATCAAATGTAGGGTACATAGATGAAAGGTTTTCGTATATGGGAAATCAATATCCAGTACAAAACCATTAACGCGCCCATTGAACTAAATCCTATTAATTCAAAGATGGTTGTAGAGTTCATCACCTGAGGGATGAGGAGCATCAAAGGTAGGTTAGTGTATTGGGGGTGTTGTCTGTGCGTAGAAGGCACTCAGAGTGAATATGTGAAGGGTGATACTGCGAAGAAGGAGATGGCATCACCTCGAGGGGATATTGGGAAACCAGGGGGAAGCATAGGACCTGCTGTTAACTGGGACAAAGGGAATAATGCAATACAGATGGGGAAGAGAGAAACAACTTGTGCCCAACTTCAGGCTCAGTCAGATGTAGAGGCCTTCAAAGATTGAATTCCACTTATGGCCTGATTAGCAATGGAGAAAGTGGAGAATATGCTATGGGATCAAGTGAAATCCATGCTGATAGAGGTGGTACAGGTGGAGGTTGATATGTGGATTTTTGACCCCGGAACCATTGCAAGGAGAGCCTTGGCTCACGAACGACTTGTTATGATTTACTGGGTTATCATGAATTTGGTCACCCAATCGAACCTTAGCGCAGCAGCAAAAATTGAGGAGAAGATCATGGAGATGATGGAAAAGAAGGAAGGTGATGAGGATCCCATTAAGGCATGGAAGGATCACAATGAAGAATTCTAGTACATGCGAAGGAATCTTGATGCCCTCAGTGCGGATTGTCGACTCATGCACCGGAAGGTGGACCAGATTGCTTCCTTCCTGGGCATTTCCCTATATTACCCGAGGATGGAGCATAATGTGGAATGGGGGTCTAGTCGACGCGCAAGTGGAAGGAACATGGGAATAAATTATAATGCTCCAGAGGAGCAGGTGATTGATGTTGTTCAGCTAACAAGAGGCCGATGCCAAAATGAAGGTTGTGGCCCAGGATTCCAGGCTCTTCCCTAATCCCTCAGTGGGGCATCCTCTATGTTTTGCTTATGTCTATGCGGTCTAGTATGTGGATTTTAGGTATGTTTGAATATTTAGTATGCATCCTGGTAATTCCGGATGTAAATTAGGGATTGAGCTCTCCACAGAAGGATTTCTCCCGTTTTTGGGATGGGAGGGTAACCAACAGATCAAATGTAATGAGAAAGGGAAAGAATCTGGGCAGGATGACAGAGGCCTGAGGTTTTTGGGCTTCAATGTAATCGTTTTTTCTATAGTAATACAAATTTTATTTACAAAAAAAATAATACCATGTGACGAAAAGAGTAATGTGAAATCATTAATTTACCTAATAATACCTATGTCAAATTGCGTAATACATGTGTTACATAAAACACTGATTTAAAATATTTATAATACATTTTTTAATTCCCAAAATGGATGGCATGTTTTCATGTACACAAGTTTAATATAATGTGGATAATGTTGATACATGTCAATTAAAATATAATGTGGATACTATTTACACATGCTAATTAAAATACTATATTTGAATATAATGTGGATAATATTCACACATTTTAATTAAAACAGTATATGTCGAATGTTTGAGACTTAAGTTAATTAAAGAAAAACATTTTTGGTAATGATATTTCTATTGGCACAAAATTATTGATAAGTAAATAGAAATCAAGTTTTAAGAAATAATTTTTTATCATGAAAAATTAAATTGTTTAAGTACATTAATATTGGTTACAATAAAATCTCTTGCTTTTTAGCAAATATATATCTAATTTGTAAAATATTCCTTAAAACAACTAAGTAATTACATTGATTTGAAAAAAATATAATAAAAGAATAATGTGTAATTATTGATTTAAATAATAATACCATATCAAATTATTTAATGTATTTGTTACATAAAATACTAATATTGGTTAGCATAAAATCTCTTGCTTTTAGCAAATATATATCTAATTTGTAAAATATTCCTTACAACAACTAAGTAATTACATTGATTTGAAAAAAATATAATAAAAGAATAATGTGTAATTATTGATTTAAATAATAATACCATATCAAATTATTTAATGTATTTGTTACATAAAATACTGATTTAAAAATACTTATAATATTTTTTTAATTTCCAAAATGAATAGTGTGTTGTCATATACATAAATTCCTTAAAAAATCCAATACAAAATTATGATGATCATTTCCTAAATTTATATTAAAACAAAAAATCTTGTTATATCTTTAAATCTATCTTAAATCTATATTAAGAAAGGAAATTATATTTTTTATAAATTTTAAGTTTTAAGAGTTTATCACTATGTTTGATGATGATGACAATGATGGTTAATGTCCACTAAGACCAAACTTTGGTCTATCGGATCTCAAGAAATGAATTAATTAATTTTAAAAAAAATTGTATTACTATGTAATGTCCCCAAAATTTGAAAAGTAAAAATAATAATTTATTAGGCTAGTAAAAACTACCTAAACAGAACATTACTTAATTTGCGGAATATAACATATACTAACTGTACCATTGTCTGGTCGTAAGTTTTTCTTACGTTCTATCATCTTACTTTTGGTTATGCTTATTGCTATGTTTTAATTAGGATGTCGTAATGTTGATTACTACATTGTTCTTATAGTTATACATCGGTGTGTTTGTGTGATTACCTAATTTCATACTTTGTTCATTTATGCATATGTTTACGAGTTATATTACGAAATCCTAACTTAACTTTGTTTTTGGAAACAAAGTGGGTGGAGTGGCGAGACTCATTCTCCCACGACGGTCTGAGAGTTAAAGTGTCTACTTTTCTAACAGACTTACTTAGTTTTGTTTGAACTAAGGCACCTCTTTCATTTCATATGCATATTATATTTAGCGACAGAAACTTTTTAAACTATGCTGAACGTTTTGATCATTAACACACCTACTCGATTTCTAAAATGGTCTCTTATAGACTCAACTCGTTAGCAAGGTAATTTCTATTTCATTAATTATCTAACCTAGATAAATTATCTAGGTGATACCTATCATTCATTATATTTATTTTGCATGTTTACTTTATTATAAGCATTAACATATCTTTTATTTAATTCTTGGAAGGTTATAAACTTTCCCTTTTAAGGACCAACTCTTGATTTTATTATATAACCAAAATACTACCATGGCATAATTCATATGCCATGGTTCTAAGCTTAATGCTTACGAAATTTGGGAAGCAAAGGTTTAAGGCTTAACCTATGGTTTAATATGATACCTATCATACTTGTGAATTGGCGATTAACCTTGGGTTAGCATATATTACATAGACTAAACATTAGGCGATGGGGTTTAAGGCCTTGGAAATGGATACTAATGATAATGCAATGATGGTAAATTATTGAGATGTGGGTTTTGGATTGATATTGGACACCAGGCTGGTGCCATTAATGCATCTCAGGGTTTGGAGAAGCCCAAGGTTATGGGTTGGCTCCATGAATGACTTGGTCATTCCACATGGCTCATTGATGGTTTGGTCTTGGCTCTGTGCAATGGATGGAGGAGACACCATGTTTAATGAAGGTAGGGATTGTTGGTTTCATGGCAGTGTTTGATGTTTTTTTTTTGTGGCTCATTAGTTTAATACTTCTCACCATTCATCATTTTGGTTGTGGTTGCAGGTGACATGCTTGGCATGGAGCTTCATGGTTCAGAGATTTACCACTGGTTCGTGGGTGATGCCATAGGTGCACGGTAAGCCTGTTAAACACCCTGCGCTTGTAACCTCTCATCATTGTGGATAGGAATGGGTTATCATGTTGCTTATTCGGGTTGTACTGTGGGATTTTGATTCACCTTCAGGCCTGTGTATAAGTTTTGGGTTTGTAAAATAATAAGGGTGTTGTTAGCAACAAATGGGGAACCTTGGGACTTTAGTAGATTCTGTGTTTTGTTTATGTAAATCATGTTTTGGTTTTGAGGATTTAATCCTCGGAAGCACCATTGCTTGCAATGGTGCCATATCCCTTGGCACGCCTATGTGAATTTCGATTGCACACTTTAATGGTTCTGTGTAAATACATCTATCCTATGTTTTTGTTATGGCATTGTTAATTTTTAAGATTCAATTTATGTGGCAATTTCTCCTTCGTGAATGGTCTATGTCAAATTGCTTATGCTTATTTCGTAGTTGTAATACTTGAAAATGAATGGATTGAGGCCATGCCTTGTATGACGAGCGCACTCCCCATGGTTGCTGTGATAGCTTGGATGGTTGCAATTCTTTACTGTTCCATTTTATTATTATGTGATGTGGAATATAATAGTTTGTGGGTGTAATCCCCGAATTGATATCATGTTGTAGATTGATTTTTCTGACATGGCATGATTACGTATTTAATCTATGCGGTCGAGGCTGCACTTACAGTGTGAGTGTAGACACGAGGTCTCACAACCTTGCTGTAGTGAATGTATTTTCTTAATGCATCCCGCATGCACTCTGTGTATAGCATGAGCTTGATTAATGTACAATGACTCCTCAGGATTCGAATCTTGGTCGTTTGTAATGCAATGATTTGTATTTTAAGGGTGGATGCGATTTGGGGCTTAGCTTCCCATGGGATTCGATTCCTGCCCTCTTTTGTATGTTTACTTGGACTGTGTAAAATATTTTGATGTGGTTCATAAATTTAGCTTCTGTGTATTTAATGTTTACTGTATATTTTAATATAAAGGGCATGGTGGTTATGTAAGCGAATAACAAGATAATCTATAGGATTCATTCCTGCGGCCTTCATGTAATCACTGAGTTCTTTTATTTAATGATTATGATATTATTTTTTGTTAATTGTTATAGTAAGGATGTGAGTGATATTGAATGGGACTCTTGGATTTATTCATATGATTATGATTATGTAGACTTATATATATTAACTCTGGATTTTAATTAGGAAATGAAACTTGAATTTATACCAAAGAATATTCATGATGCTTACTATGTTTATTTTCTTATGATGAGCTTATTATTAATAGAAATGTTTTCGTAGTTAGCATGTATTTAAATATGCAGACCTGGAAAGGTCTTGCTGGTTTTTATCTTGGATTTTAATATGGTATATTTATAAATCATTTACTAGATTTAATTAATGTATTAGTAGATTATAGTTGTAAGCTTATACTTGTATACATAAAATCTTACTTCTGCACTAGCCTATGTAAAATTAAAACATCCCTATGCTGGAAAATGGAATATGTCAATACAGTAAGAAGGATAAAAGAGTAGATAGGTTCTAGATCTGAAATAAAACCTAGCTTATACTTAACCCATCTCCCACAGTAAAAATAATACAATAATTAAAACTAGGGTGCAGAACCCTTGATAAATATCTATAAATGAATTAAAATTGTAGAAGTAAATTGATAAATAAACCCTGGATAAATATGGTATACAAATTAACTTACAGCCTAGGGTTATAAAAATAAGCAAACCCTAGAATATTTTAAACATATAAGCAAATACATAGGGTTAGGAAATTCAATGTATCATTTACCTAACATAGCCATCATATATTCTAGAAAAATGGAATAGGCAGGCTAGGTATTCAAACCTATAACTTGAAGCTCTTTTAATAGTTGAAACTACACACTGAAATAACCAACATTAACAAATCATAGGCAGATCTGACCTCTATATGATATGACCAAATCACTTGGAAAATACCACATTCCACCCAACCATGACCTGGAACCGTTCCTGGTTTAAATCCAAATCCCCCTGAGCTGGACTCGAAGATTCAAGTAGCTTAGAGCTCCTAAGGTAGGGTTTTCTATGTGGTATATTAGGTCTAGATCAGTTCTCCTTTTTCCTTCCAGGAAAATGTTCTCCAGGAATCTACATGAGAATAAAAATAGGCAGAAAAGACTCAACCGAATGATAGATCAAAACCCAAGCCTTTCCTTGTCTTGAGACTTTATAGAAATACTTTTCAGTCAAAGGGATAGTTAAATCAATAAACCTTAGGTAATTTCTTGATTTAACCCTTTTTACTTAATTTGGGTAATTTTTAATATTTTAACTTAGGAACTTTCAACTAGTTTATAATTAGAATTTTGTAGGTTTTGGACTATTTATTATCTTTAAATAATAAAGAATAATTGATGGAGATTTTCTTTATTTCTTTGATCGTTAATATTATTACTATATTTATTCTTTATACATACCATGTGTAAAATACATAATAATATAACATTTGTTAACATTTGTCTATGGGCATCATATACCATGATTCCTACACTTAATGAAACTTGTTCATTAACATCAAATAGTTAGATGGTTAGGTCTACTAGGCGAGGAAACTCTAAACATCCTTGCATGTTGGATTTCCCTCGTATGATGTTGTAGTTCTTCATTAATTGATGAGAATACAAAAATTCAAAATTTCATTTAATCACTTATAAATAAGTCTGATGAGATCAATATTTTCTCGAGTTGTTTTCACTGGGACTTTATTAAATTATTTTCAGTAACCCCTAGCGCTTACCAGAGCCCATACTCAACGCTTAAACATGGAGTTACAAAATTAGTGAATTTCTAGAGCTTTTCGCTCAGCACTAATGCTAGGATGTACTTGTACAATACACGTAGGGATAGAATGGCCAAGGATCCGATGCTCCAGAGCTTATTCTCAACATCAACATGGAAGGCCGCACAGCTTATGCCCAACACTTACAAATCTTATCTTTTCATGTGTTCCAAAGCTTATTTCTCAACACAGATTTAAGTAATCATGTGCTCTATAGCTCCTCACTCAACACAAAAAATTAATTATCCTTGTTCTCTAGAGCTCCTCGCTCAACACAAAACATTAATTACCCATGTGCTCTAGAGCTCCACACTCAACACAAACATCTCATTAATTATGTCCTTGGGGGTCCACGCCCAAAACAAACAAGCA
>LPNX010849307.1:51982-65110 GCA_001517045.1 Pseudotsuga menziesii
CAAGACAACATCATAATCAATAGGTTCATGCCTATAAGTGTAAGGTCTAGAGCAGTTTCAATAGGTTTGCAATTATTCATTATTTCAGGGCACCGGAGCAGTTTCCCAAGATGAGACCTGTGCGGGAGGAGTTGATTGACAAAGATATCCCTTGGGGATACTTTGATGGAGATTCACAAGCTCGTCAATTAAGCTGTGGTGGGGGTGGAGTCCTCTTCAAATCTGAGGATCTTTTCTTCCATTTCTCGGCTAGTTTAGGGAGGGGATCAAATAACTATGCTGAGTTATTGGCACTTAGGCTACTGCTTTTATTTGCATTGGAACAGGGTTGTTTGTCTTTACAAGTCTTTGGTGACTCGATGCTTGTTATTGAATGGGAAAAAGAGAATGTACAGTGCCATGTGATGATACTTTTACCTATTCTAGAGGAGGTGATCCGCTTAAAACAACAATTTAATAATATTTCTTTTACACATGTTTATAGGGAACGAAATAGGGTGGCCAATCAGCTATCCAAGGAAGCGACGCAGTGGCATTTGGACTTGGGCATTTGGATGATCACTACTTACTCTCATGAGGGTAGCTACAGCTATTACCATCGGCCTTTTCATGAACCGGCCTTGGAACAGTTTTGAGCTTTGGCACAGTTCTTGTTACTCGTCAATTTTGGTGGTGTTTTCCATAGTATTCTACTAAATTTATTTCAGTATGGGACCTGTTTATGCATATAAGTGACAGTACTTATTTTTTTTTCGGTGATGCTATAAAGCTGATAGCATCCGACTACTACCAGTTTATTCTAGTTTTTTATTATTGAGACACACTTTTCTGATGTGATCAGCAGTCTTGGACAGCTTGGTACGTATGCATTTTGATGCTATGGGACAGTAGTATGGGACAGTTTGAATTTATTTTTGAGATAGTCTATATGTGACAATGTAGGGATCCTAGTGATTCGCTTACATGTGTAGATGTAATTTTGTTCTACTTTGAAATAAAATTACGATTTTTTTCGAGGAAAAAAAAAAGTGTAAGGTCTAGAATTTGGGATATTACACCCCTCCCCACTTAGAAACACACTGTCATTGGTGTTCTAGGAACTCGAAATGACATCGTGAAATAAGGTGGGGTAAGCCTTTTTCATACTGGCTTCATTCTCGGAACTAGCCTCATCAGCCTCAAAGTGCTTCCATTGCACTTTCAACTGGACTATGGTTTGCTTCCAAAGCTGCACTTCTCTATTGTCCAATATATAAATAGGCTTAGGAGAAAACTCCCTTTTTGGTTCCACCTGTAATAAGGACCAATCAATTACATGTTTAGTATCATAAACATATCTCTTTAACAAAGATGCATGGAAAACATTATGGACTCTTACGTGCACAGGGAATGCTAGCTCATATGCCACTGGCCCTTTCTTGGCTAGTATTTCAAAAGGTACAAAAAATCTAGGTGGTAACTTACCACACCTACCCAAGCTCAACGAGCTTCATTTTTCTTTTACTTTCAAGTAGACATGATCGCCTATTTGAAATTCTTTATCTTTTCTTTTTTGATCTGCGTAACGTTTATGGTGGTCTTATGCTTCTTTGAGGTTAACCTGGACCTTGGTAACCAACTATTCCAAGTCCATCGATAAATCAGGCCCTAACATGAGCCGATTCTCCAGGCTATGCCAAGTAACCAATGTTCTGCACTTCCATCAATAGAGTACCTCAAAGGGACTCATCCTTGTGGAATTATGATAACCATTGTTATACGCAAAATCTATGAGATGTAGGTAATCCTTCCACTTCATGGGGTTGTTCATGAAATACATCATAAGCATGCCCTCAACAATCTGGTTTACTCTTTCTGTCTTCCTGTCTATCTGTGGGTGATATGCAGTGCTAAAGTTCAACTGCATCTCCAATCAGAAGAATAAATATCTCCAATAGTTTCCTATAAACTTAACATCTCGATTCGAGATGATTGCCTTGGATATCCCATGCAATCTAAATATCTCGTTCAAGAATATATCACTAATGTTTACTGCGTTGTAGGTGGATTTCATAGGAATGAAGTGTGACACTTTCGATAAATTTTTGATGACTAAAAAATAGAATTATTTTGCTTCTTACTTTTCGGTAAACCGGTGATTAAATCCATACTAATGACCTCCCACTTCCATTCTTGAATGGGTAACAGCTCCCACAATCCTAAAGGATGATGATGCTCAGCTTGTGACTAGCTGGCAATCCTAACATTTTGCGATAAACATCAGAATGTCGGCCTTTAACTTAGGCCATAAAAAGTATCACTTGACGGCGGATATCACCTTTTGATATCCTGGATGTCTTGAGTAGGGTTATCGATTAAATTCCATGAGGATGCTGGACCGAATGTCTCCTCCTTCTGGAACGTACAATCGATCATTGGACCATACCAGTCCGGATTCGTATACCTTGTATTCTTTTTGTTGTTGAAACAACCCGTCCTCTTGGACTTTCTTGAGTATTTCCACATAGAAGGGGTCAAGTCTATTGGATGTTCTAATACTCTCATGCAAATTTGCATCGATGTCATCTCATAGATTATATGATTTCGTCGGCTCAAAGCATCAGAAACCTTGTTCTCTTTGCCCTTAATATGATTTAGCTTCAAATGGTACTCACTAAGGAAATCCAACCACTTGGCCTTCCTTGCATTCAGATATGGTTGATCGAATAAATATTTCAGACTCATATTGTATGTATTTAGAAGGAACTTCCTTCCCATAAGATAGTGCCTCCACATCCTCAAAGTGTGGATGATGGTTGCTAACCCAAGATCGTGCGTAGGGTAGTTTTTCTCATGCTCTTTTAAATTCCGCGATTCATAATAGATCATGTGATCATTCTACGGGAGGACTCCTCCCAATCCTTCCTTTCGTACATCCGTGCAAACAAAAAATCCCCATTAGGATCCACAACTCGTAGAACCAGTGCAGTCATCAAAAGCTACTTAAGATTTTGAAAACTTTCTTCGCGGTTGGAAGTCCATAAGAACTTTTTTTCTTTCTTCTGCAAAGAAGTCATGGGGAAAGTGATTCTTGGGAAGTTTTCAATGAACTTTTGATAATATCTATCTAATCCCAAAAGGGACCTAATGTCAATGACACTAGTAGGGGTATGCCAATCCTTTATGGCTTTAATCTTTTCCGGGTCGACAGCTGTCCCTGTCTTGGAGATAATGTGACCTAAGTACTGTATTTGTGGTTTGTAAAAATCACATTTACTAAACTTAGTGTAAAGTTGGTGTTCTCTCAACACTCGTAGTACTATGCGAAGGTGTTCTTTGTTTTCTTCTTTATTCTTGGAATAAACCAGTATGTTGTATATAAATACCAAGATAAAATTATCAAGATACCTACTGAATATGTTGTTCATCGTACACATAAAGTTCATGGGTGCATTGGTCTAGCCGAACGACATCACTACAATCCTTTAGTGCACGTACCTCTTACGAAAGGTGGTTTTTTGAATATCATCATCGCAAATCCATACTTGATGGTACCTGGATCACAGGTCAATATTAGAAAAGATTATGGCTCCTCCCACCTAATTGAACAAGTCATCGATCGTAGGAAGTGGGTATCGGTTCTTGATGGTCATTTTTTTCAACTAACGGTAATCGATCCACATCCACATCATACCATCTTTATTCTTTACGAACAGTATCATTGGTCCCCAAGGGGACACACTGGGTCAGATATACCCTTTCTCTATCAACTCTCGCAACTACAGTTTGAGTTCCACCAACTCAGGTACACTCATGTGGTAAGGGGATTCAGATGATGGAACTCATCCTGGTGTGAGTTCGATGGAAAATTATAGGTCTCGTATCAGAGGTAATCTTGGGATTTCCTTGGAAAGCACATCCTTGAATTCTTCAAGAACAGGGAAGTATTCTATGCATTGTTCTCTTTGAGACTCTATGTCTTGTATTGTTACTGCAAACATCTTGCAACATTTCCTAACCCATTTCTTTGCTTGTAAGGAAGATATTTTCCTAATGGAAACTTTCTTTGGAATGCCTTGAACCTTTACTTAGTTCCCTTGGCCATCAGTACACAAGATTGTCTTATGTAAGAAATCAAGCATGGCATGGTGCTGTTTCAACCACTCCATGTCGATAATTATATCGTATGATCCTAAAGGTAGGATGTTTTGGTTTACTTTCGTTGGAAAACCATTCAGATTTACCTCACTTTCTTTAACTATTTTGAAAACATTATGTTTCGTACCTATTGCTGAGTTAACCAGTAAAGGTTTATCATGTGTTACTTTGCTTAGTTGGAATTCATCAACAATTCTAGGAAAAACATAGCTCTAGCAAGCATTAGGATCACTAAGTATTGAAATAAAAGTGTTCAACATCTTACCTTTTATCTCAACCATTATAGCTTGATGATCTTCCTGTCGACCATCCAATGCTGCATAAATCCATGGTGTTCCAGCTATGTCCTCGATATTTGGTTCTTCTTTTAAGTTGTGTAATACCCCACTAGTCTTGTTCTTACAATCTAGGGAATAATGAGGTCCGTTTCACTTCCAGCACTTGATCTGTAGTGGGGTAGCATTGGCTCCACTTACTACTAGCTTGTTAACATTAAGAGCTAGTACATAAGGCTTCATACCAGATTTATTGAAGTTCTTGTTTGCTAGAAAGCTGTTATTCTACTTTATGTATGGCTGTGAGTTAAACCCAGGTTTACGGCTATCAAAAAAGTTCTTAGACTTGTCTCAGTTTCGGTTCATGTTCTCCTCCCTTAATTGTCTATGCTCATAACAAAGCCTATCTTTGTGCAGTGTGGTATCCAAAGTTTTTGGCATGACGAACTCAATCCTTTCCTAAAAAATTGGGAGGAATAAATCCTAAAAGCATCTGGATCTTTACATTTTCATCCTTAATGTATGGTACATAAAGTAAAAGATCTAGAAATCTGTTAATAAAAGTATCCATAGTCATGGATCCCATATGTAGCTCATGAAACTATTTCATTTTTTTGTTGAAGAATCTTTCCGACATATATTTCTCTTGGAAGAGTTTTCTGAAGTTATCCCAGTGTATTTCTCTTAGCTCATATTTCTTGGTTTGTTTTAAATCTCTCCACCACCTTGTTTCCTTTCCATTCAAGTTATAGATGGCAAGCCAAACCTTCATCTCACTTGAGTAGTTATGAACTAGGAAATATTTGCTCAGGCCCAACAGCCACTCTTCAGCCTTCTACTAGTGTTTACCTCACATTCAGATTGTCATTGCTTCTTTGTCTCTTCATTAATGGCTTGTTGTTCTTTCCTTTTATTCATACTATCTTCTCTGAGACTTTACAATTCTTCTTGAAGACTGTGTATAGTCATTTAAATATAATAATTTAGCTCCACCACCAGTTATTCTTCCGGGGTGGGGGCGTTCATCTTTCCTTGTCGACTATTATCTTCCTCAATATTCATAAATTGAATTGTTCGGTAAAATTTTCTTGAAATTTAAAAAAAATTAAATAATAAAACAAATTTATGTTAGTAACAAATTTAATAACATACTTTATTTTCTTTGCGGTAAATGCTTGGTGCATGCATAGGTCTCTTAGTATTTAAACTGGGCTTCAATACCACTCGTAATGTCGCCAAAAATTGAAAATATTTTTTTTATTAGGCGAGTGAAAACTACCTAAACAGAACATTATTTAACTTGCAGAATATAACGTACACTAACTGTACCATTGTTTGCTCATAAGCTATTATTACATTCTCTCATTTTACATTTGGTTATGCTTATTGCTGTGTTTTAATTAGGATGTCGTAATGTTGATTACTACATTGTTCTTATAGTTATACATTGTTGTGTTTGTTCCATAACCTGATTTCATACTTTGTTTATTTCTTGATATGTTTACTAGTTATATTACGAAGTCCTAACTTAACTTTGTTTTTGGAAACAAAGTGGGTGTAGTGGTGGGACTCATTCTCCTATGACGGTCTGAGAGGTAAAGTGTCTACTTGTCTAGCAGTCTTACTTAGTTTTGTTTGAACTAAGGCACCTCTTTCATTTCGTATGTAGATTATATTCAGCAATGAAGACTTGTTAAAGTGTGCTGAATGTTTTCATCATTAACTCACCTACTGGATTGCTAAAACGATCCCTTATACACTCAGCTTGTTAGCAAGGTAGTTTCTATTTTGTTAATTATCTAACCTAGATAAATTATCTAGGTGATACCTGTAATTCATTATATTTATTCTGCATGTTTACTTTATTATAACCATTAACATATCTTTTATTTAATTCTTGGTAGGTTATAAACTTCGGCTTTTAAGGACCAACTCTTGATTTTATTACATAACCAAAATACTACCATGGAATAATTCATATGCCATGGTTCTAAACTTAATGCTTAGGAAAATGGGGAAGCAAAGGTCTATGTCTTAACCTATGGTTTGATACGATACCTATCATATGTGTGCATTGGGGATTGACCTTGGGTTAGCGTATATTACATGGAATAAACATTAGGAGATGGGATTTAAGGCCTTGCATAGAAATGGAGACCAATGATAATGCAACGATGGTAAACAATGGAAATGTGGGTTTTGGGTTGATATTGGACATGAAGGTGGCACCATTAATTCATCTTGGGGTTTGGGGCAGCCCAATATTAGGGCTTGACTCCACAAATGACTTGGTCATTTTGCTTGGCTCGTTGATAGTTTGGTCTTGGCTCTACGCAGTGGATGGAGGCAACACCCTAGTTAACGAAGGTAGCCTTCGTTGGTTTCATGGTAGTGTTTGATGTTTGTTTTTGAGGCTCATCAGTTTCATACTTCTCACCATTCATCGTTTATGTTGTGTTTGCAGGTGACAAGGTTGGTGTGGAGCTTCATGGTTCAGAGTTTTATCACTGGTTCGTGGGTGACATCATAGGTGCACGGTAATCCTGTTAAACACCCTGCACTTGTCACCTCTTGGAATTGTGCATAGGAGTGGGTTATCACATTGCTTATTCATGTTTTACTGTGGGATTTCGATTCACCTTCAGGCTTGTGTATAAGTTTGGGGTTTGTAAAATAATAAGGGTGTTGTTAGAAGCGAAATGGGGAACCTTGGGACTTTAAAAGATTCTGCATTTTGTTTATGTAAATCATTTTTTTGTTTTGGGGCTTTAAGACTGGGAGACACCATTGCTTGCAATGGTTCCATATCCCTTGGCACAACTATGTGAATTTTGATTGCAGCCTTTAATGGTTCTTTGTAAATAAATCTATCATGCATTTTGTTATGGCATTGTTAATTTTTAAGCTTGGACTTATGTGGCATTTTGGCCTTCATGGATGATTTGTGTATAATTGCTTTGTTTTTTTCGTAGTTGTAATACTTGACAATGAATGGGTTGAGGCCATGCCATGTATGGCATGTGAACTCCCCATGGTTGCTTCGATAGCTTGGATGGTTGCAATTATTTATTGTTTCATTTTTTTATTATGCGATGTGGAATATAAATATAGTTCATGGGTGTAAACCCCAAATTGATATCGTCTTGTAGATTTATTTTGTTGACAGGGCATGAAATTACAGGGTTGATTTAGGAGAATGTGTATTTAATTTATGTGGCCGAGGCCACACTTACAGCGTGAGTGAAGACACGAGGTCTCATGACCTTGCTGTAGCGAATGCATTTTATTAATGTAGCCCACATACACTCTTTGTATAGCGTAGCCTTGATTAATGTACAATGAGTCCTCGGGATTCAAATCTTGGTCGTTGTCGATGCAATGAGTTGTATTTTAAGGGTGGATGTGATTTGGGGATTACATTCCCATAGGATTCGATTCCTGCCCTCTTTTGTACATTTATTTGGACTGTGTAAAAGATTTTGATGTGGTTTATAAATTTAGCTTCAGTGTATTTAATGTTTACTATAGATTTTAATATAAAGGGCATCGTGGTTATGTAAGCGAATAACAATATAGTCTACAGGATTAGTTCCTGCAACCTTCATGTAATCACTGAGTTCTTTTATTTAACAATAATGATATTATTTTTGGTTAATTGTTATAATATGGGTGTGAGCGATATTAAATGGGACTACTAGATTTATGCATATGATTCTGATTATGTAGATTTATATATATTGACTGTTGATTTTAATTAGGAAATGGAACTTTATTTTAGACCAAAGAATGGTCACGATGCTTACTCTGTTTATTTTCTTATGATGAGGTTATTATTAATAGAAATGATTTCGTAGTTAGCATGTATTTCAATATGCAAACCTCCAAAGGTCTTTCTGGATTTTAATATGGTATGTTTATAAATTGTGTATTAGATTTAATTAATGTATTGGTAGATTAGAGTTGTAAGCTTATACTTGTGTACATAAAATCTTACTTTTGCACCAGTCTATTTAAAATTAAAACATGCCTCTACTAACAAATGGAATATGTCAGTAGAGTAAGAAGGTCAAAAGAGCATATAGGATCTAGATATGAAATAAAACTTATCTTATACTTAACCCAGTTCCAACACTAAAAATAATACAGGAATTAAAACTAGGGTGCAGAACCCTTGATAAATATTTATAAATGACTTAAAATTGTAGAAGTAAATTAATTAATAAACCTTGGATAAATCTTGTATAGAAAATAACTTACAACCTATGGTTATAAAAAAAAAAAGCAAACCCTAGTAGATTTTAAACAGAGAAGAAAATACATAGGGTTAGGAAATTCAATGTAATCATTTTCCTAACATAGCCAACATATATTCCAGAAAAATGGAATAGCAAATGTAGGGCTTCATACATGTAACTTGAATATCTTTTAATGGATGAACCTGCACATGTAAATAACCAGCATTAACAAATCATAGGTACATCCAACATATGTATTAGATGACCGAATCAATTGGGAACTACCACGTTCCACCCAACCATGACCTAGAACAGTTCTTGGTTTAAATCCAGATCCTTGCTAAGTTGTACTCCAACATGCAAGTAGCTTAGATATCCTAAGGTATACTTTCCTATATGGTATATCAGGTCTAGATGAGTTCTCCGTTTTCCTTCAAAGAAAATGTTCTCCAAGAATTTACTTGAGAGAAAAAATAAGCAGGAAATGAAAATGACTCCTCCCAATGATAGATCGGAACCCTAACCCTTTCCTTGGCTTGAGACATTATAGACAAACTTTTTAGTCAAAGCGGCAGTTAAATCAAGAAACCTTGATTTATTGATTTAACCCTTTTTAATTAATTTGGGTAATTTTTAGTAAACTTAGGAACTTTCAACTAGTTCCTAATTAGAATTTTGTAGGTTTTGGGCTATTTGTTATATTTAAATAATAAATAATAATGGATGGCACTTTTCTTTCCTTCTTTCATCAACATTATTATTACTATATTTATTCTTTACACATACCATGTATAAAATATATAATAATATAACATTTGTTAATATTTTTCTTTGGGCATCATATACCCTGATCCCTAGACTTAATGACACTTCTTCATTAAGGTCAAATAGGTAGATGGCTAGGTCTACTAGTCTAGGAAACTATACACAACCTTGCATTTTGGAGTTCCCTCATATAACGTGGTACTTCTTCAGTAATTGATGACAATACATAAACTTTAAATTTCATTTAATCACTTATAAATAAGTCTGATGAGATCAATATGTTTCTCGAGTCATTTTCACTCGAAAGTTATTAAATTCTTTTCAGTAACCCCTAGCACTTACTAGACCCCATACTCAACGTTTAAACATGGAGTTACAAACTTAGTGCGATTACAGAGCTTTTCGCTCAACATTAATGCTAGGATGTACTTGTATGGTACACCTAGGGATACAATGGCCAATGATCAGATGATCCAAAGCTTATGCTCAACATCAACATTGAAGGCTCGAGGGATTATGCCCAGCACTTCCGAATATTATATTTTCATGTATTCCAGAGCTTCTTGCTCAACACAAATGTAAGTACTCATGTGCTCTAGAGCTCCTTGATCAACACAAAAATCTCATTAATCATGTTCTTCAGGGTCCACCCTCAACACAAACAAGCATATATATATATATATATATATATATATATATATATATATATATATATCACATAAAAAATTGGCTTACGCCAAATATATAAAAGAAATAATCATGTTCATATGCAATGGGATATTCGACCTGATATATCAAAATAAAATATCAAGACAACATCATAATCAATAGGCTCATTGCTACAAGTGTTAGGTCAAAAATTTGGGATATACATACTATGCTTAAAGAGCTCAGTGAGAGGCATCTCGAGCTCACTATAATTTTGAGAAGTTAATAGGATAGTAAGGTTGGTTATGCAACAAACATTATGATTCATGGAATTAATATGTAATGTCCCAAAAAATTGAAAATAAATTTAAAATTTATTAGGCTAGTAAAAACTATCTATGTTGGACATTATTGAACTTGCAGAACATAACGTACATTGAATGTACCACTCTTTGGTCATAAGTTGTTCTTACGTTATATCATCTTACTTTTAGTTATAATTATTACAGTGATTTACTTAAGATGTCATAATGTTGATTACTACATTATTGTTATGGTTATTCATTGTTGTGTATGTCTAGTTACTATATTATATTCTTCGTTAATTTCATCTTGTGTTTACTTATTATTTACATGGTTCTCACTTATCTTTGTTCTTGGAAACAAAGTGGGCAGAGTGATGAGACTAGTTCCCCCATGTAACTGTCTAAGAGGTAAAGTTTCTACTTGTCTAGCGGGATTACTTAGTTCAACTTGAAATAAGGCACTCTTAACTTGTTTATGTGTAGGTGTACTTACACTCCCAGCTAGTGACACCTACTGATTGTTATTATTGTTCTGTATAGACTTGGTTTAGAGACAAGGTAATTACCATGATTATTCCTTTTAAGAGCTAGACTAATTATCTAACTGACTTTTATTATTCATTATAAGTTACTGATCAACTATCCATATCTTAACCTACTTGTATTTCATTTTTATTTTATTAAAAGTATTAACTAGGTTTTATTATTCTTGGAAGGTTTACAAACCTTGGTTAAAGACCAAATATTTGACTTTATGAAAACATGGTTACCATGGCATATTTCATATGCGATGGTTCTTAGCTTAATGACTAGGGAAAAATGATAAGAAAAGGTTTAAGGCTTAGAGCCTAGAGTATACCGTGCATATAATACTTTATACCTTGCATTAGACTTTGGGGTGGAGAATATATATTATGGTTTAAATGTTACACATTGGGGTTTAACGCTTCTGCATAAAATGAAGGCCATCGATATTGGATCAATTCTAAACTATAGGGAAGTGGGTTTTGGAAGTTTGATAATGGATCACATGCCGACAGTATTAATGTGCCTTGGAGTTTGTGGAAGCCCAAGCTTAGGGCTCGGCTCATGATGGACTTGGTCATTTTTCTCTGTTTGTTGGTTTTTTTGGTCTTGGCTCTACGCTGTAGGTGAATGCGACTTCCGGGATAATGAAGGTATGGATTTTTTGGTTTCATAGCATTGTTGTTTGTTTTGTGGATCATTCATTTTTCATACTTCTCATCATTCATGGTGTTTTGTAGTTGCAGGTGATAAGGATGGCTAGAAGATGTATGCACGATTGTGAACCATGGGCTAGCATTACCATTCCGGTAATCCTGTTAACAAATAGTTAGTCGCCACCGATTGGATTTAATACTGGGTTGTAACTTGTTGTAGCTGGATTTTAAGTTATGGGGTATCATTGGCCTTTGGGTCTTATTATGAAAAGACTTGGGTTTTTGTAAATATTATGATGTTTAGCTGTGAAGCAAAAACTGGGTGCCTCGGTAGCCTCTGTGTATAATTTTGGTTATTTGTTTGTTGATGTAACAGGCCATGGTAGCACCATTGCTTGCAGTGGTGCAAGGTCATGAGCATTTTGACTATGTAAATTATGTTAATGTAATAAAATATTGGGATTAGGAAATACATGTTCCGTTTATTATTGCAATGGTTATTAAATTGGGTTGTGTATATGAATTTATGCTGCGTTATTGTTTATTAAACTTGGGTTTCATGTGGCCTCCACCTTTGTGGATGGTTTGTGTATATTTACTTCCATTATTTGTTATTAACTTGTAAGAATGGAAATTAGTGATAGTGAATGGCTTGGGGCCATGCCTTCCATGGCATCGCCACTCTCCATGAGAGCTACGATAGTGTAGAGGATTTAGATTTTATATTTGGTTTAATGCATAAATTTATATATATTACGGATTTATGGTTTATTATGTAAAAGGGCTATTAAATGGTAGTGCTATAGATTCTTTTAGTAGATAAGGCGGAGGCCACAGATTTATAGTGTAGGGATTTGTAAAGTCTTACGACCTCTACGTAATGTTTTTAGATTTGATTTACATCCTGTGTGTAGATGATACATGGTGGCATTATAAAAATAAAAAATACCCTTTAGGATTCGATCATGGGTCTTGTAGTGAAAATAGGGTTTATTAAATGTAAAAAAAAATTATATGTATAAATGTTGTTACGATTTTTAATTTAAGGAGTATTGTGTTTAGTGTAAGCGAAACAATAAAAGGGTGTCTACATGATTCATTCCTGTGACCTCGATGCAACTGTTGGGTTAATTAAATTATTTGTGTGTAAAGTTCATAATGTGGTTTTCATTTGGGCATTCATAGTGTCCACACAATTTGATCCTGTGACCTCGTTGCACTTACCTACTTCTTTTTTTTAAGTATTGGAATGTTACTTTGGGTTATCTATTATAGGATGGTTGTGAGTAATATTTAGATGAGACTATTCTGATTTATGGCATGCGATTATGACTATGTGTTTTTGTAATATTAAAGGGCTATGAATTTACATAAGAAAGGAACTTGATCTTACACCATGAATGGTCTCAATACTTGCTCTTTTTACTTGATTATGATGAAGTTTATTTTAATGGATATGATTTGGTATTTAGTGTAGATTTGTTTAAGCAGACCTTGAAAGGTATCCGCTGGTTTTTATCTTATATTTAATATTGTGCTCATAGGCTAGATTTATAATTCTATTTTATAGCTGTTAGAATAT
>LPNX010849307.1:65254-104314 GCA_001517045.1 Pseudotsuga menziesii
TTTAATTGTAGCATGGCTCTCCTCACAAATGAAATCTATTAGTAGAGTAATTAGGCTAAAGAACAGATAGGTAATAGATGTGAAATAAAACCTAGTTTCTAATTAACATAGTTTCAATAGTAAAAATAATACACAAATAAAACTATGGTGCAAAACCATGGACAAACATTTATAAATGAATTAAAATGGCAGAAGTAAACTAAATGAATAAACACTGCATAAATATAACATAAGAAGTAAAGTACAACCTAGGGTTATAATTTAAAAGTTAAACCCTAGAATATTTAAACATAAATAAAATACATAGGGTTAGAACATATAATGTGAACCCTTTCGTAATTCAACTAGCTTTTATTGTAACAAAATAGAATAAGTAATCTAGGATCTCATACCAGTAATCTGAATATTTTTTAATGGTTGAACCTGCACAATCAAATAAGCAGCATTAACAATTCATAGGAAGATCTAAACTCTATATTAGATGACCGAATCACTTGGGAACTACCACATTCCACTCAACCATGACCCAAAAGCATTCCTGGTTTCAATCCGAATCCCCCCAAGCTAGACTCCAACATGCAAGTAGCTTAGAGCTCCTAAGTTATGGTTTCCTATCTGGTATATTAGGTCTGGATCTGTTCTCCATTTTCCTTCCAGGAAAATGTTCTCCTACAATTCACTTAAGAGAAAAACAGGAATACTAATGACTCCGAAAAGATAGATCAGAACCCCAAGCCTTTCCTTGGCTTGAGACTTGATAGACAAACTTTTCAGTCAAAGGGATAGTTAAATCAAGAAACCTTTATTTCTTGATTCAACCCTTTTTAATTAATTTTGGTAATTTTTAATACTTTAACTTAGGAACTTTCAACTAGTTTGTAATTAGACTTTTGTAGGTATTGTACTATTTACTATCTTTTAATAATAAATGATAATGGATGGAGCTTTTCTTTCTTTCTTTCATCATTAATATTATTACTATATTTATTATTTATACATACCATGTATAAAATACATAATAATATAACATTTGTTAACACTTTTCTTTGGGCATCATATACCATGATCCCTAGCCTTAACGACACTTCTTCATTCAGTTCAAATAGGTATATGGTGAGGTCTACTAGGGTAGGAAACTCTAAACATCCTTGCATGTTGGATTTCCCTCGTATAATGTCGAACGTGGTATGTATATATATATATATATATTATATTGGTTATACACTAATAGTATACTTAATTAGTTTTCTTGTTATTAGAATTAGATGATACTAAATTAAATCTAGGTTTTAATTGTAGCATGGCTCTCCTTACAAATGAAATCTATTAGTAGAGTAATTAGGCTAAAGAATAGATAGGTAATAGATGTGAAATAAAACCTAGTCTATAATTAACATAGTTTCAATAGTAAAAATAATACACCAATAAAACTATGGTGCAAAACTATGGATAAACATTTATAAATGAATTAAAATTGCAGAAGTAAACTAAATGAATAAACCCGACATAAATATAACATAAGAAGTAAAGTACAACCTTGGGTTATAATTTAAAAGTTAAACCCTAGAAGATTTAAAAATAAATAAAATACATAGGGTTAGAACATATAATGTGAACCCTTTCCTAATTCAACTAGCTTTTATTGTAGAAAAATATAATAAGTAATCTAGGATCTCATACGAGTAATCTGAATCTTTTTTAATGGTTGAACCTGCACACTCAAATAATCAGGATTAACAATTCATAAGAAGATATGAACTCTGTATTAGATGACCGAATCACTTGGGAACTACCACATTCCACTCAACCATGACCCAAAAGATTTCCTAGTTTCAATCCGAATCCCCCCAAGCTAGACTCCAACATGCAAGTAGCTTAGAGCTCCTAAGGTAGGGTTTCCTATCTGGTATAGTAGGTCTGGATCTGTTCTCCATTTTCCTTCCAAGAAAATGTTCTCCAACAATTCACTTGAGAGAAAAACAGGAAGAATAATGACTCCCAAAAGATAGATCAGAACCCCAAGCCTTTCCTTGGCTTGAGACTTGATAGACAGACTTTTCAGTCAAAGGGACAGTTAAATCAAGAAACCTTTATTTCTTTATTTAACCTTTTTTAATTAATTTGGGTAATTTTTAATACTTTAACTTAGGAACTTTCAACTAGTTCGTAATTAGACTTTTGTAGGTATTGTACTATTTAATATCTTTTAATAATAAATAATAATGGATGGAGCTTTTCTTTCTTTCTTTCATCATTAATATTATTACTATATTTATTCTTTATACATACCACGTATAAAATACATAATAATATAACATTTGTTAACATTTGTCTTTGGGCATCATATACCATGATCCCTAGCCTTAATGGCACTTCTTCATTCAGTTCAAATAGGTATATGGTGAGGTCTACTAGGGTGGGAAACTATAAACATCCTTGTGTTTTGGATTTCCCTCGTATAACGTGGTAGTTCTTCAGTAGTTGATGAGAATATAGAAATTTTAAATTTCATTTAATCACTTATAAATAAGTCTGATGAGATCAATATTTTTCTTGAGTCGTTTTCTCTGGGAAGTTATTAAATTATTTTATGTAACCCCTACCACCTACTAGAGCCGATACTCAATGCTTAAACATAGAGTTACAAACTTAGTGCAATTCCAGATCTTTTCTCTCAACACTAATGCTAGGATGTGCTTGTAGGATACACCTAGGGATACAATGGCCAAGGATCTGATGCTCCAGAGCTTATGCTCAGCATCAATATTGAATTCTCAAAGGCTTCTACCCAACACTTCTGGATATTATCTTTTCATGTGTTCCAGATCTTATCACTCAACATAAATGTAAGTAGTCATGTTCTCCAGAGATCCTCACTCAACACAAAACATTAATTACCCATGTCATCCAGAGCTCCTCACTTAACACAAACATCTCATCAATCATGTGCTTCAGGGTCCACGCCCAACACAAACAAGCATATATATAAATATATATCATCATCAATTGGCTTACGTCCAATACATAAAACAAATCATCATGTTCATATGCAATGGGCTCTTCGACCTGATATATCAAAATAAAATATCAAGACAACATCATAATCAATAGGCTCATTCCCATAAGTGTTAGGTCTAAAATTTGGGATATTACATACTATGCTCAAAGAACTTGGTGAGAGTCATCCCGAGCTCACTATAATTTTGACTAGTTAAAAGGATAGGAAGGTTGGCTATGCAACAAAGATTATGATTCATGAAATTAAGATGTAATGTCTCCAAAAAATGAAAATAAAATAAAATTTTTATTAGGCTAGTAAAAATTACCTATGTTGGACACTACTCAACTTGCAGGACATAACGTACACTAAATGAACCACTGTTTGGTCGTAAGTTGTTCTTACATTATATTATCTTACTTTTAGTTATGATTATTACAGTGCTTTACTTAAGATGTAATAATGTTGATTACTACATTATTCTTATGGTTATGCATTGTTGTGTATGTCTAGTTACTTGATTATATGCTTCGTTAATTTCAGCTTGTGTTTACTTATTATTTACATGGTTCTAACTTATCTTTGTTCTTGGAAACAAAGTGGGTGGAGTGGAAAGACTAGTTCTCCCATGTATCTGTCTAAGAGGTAAAGTTTCTACTTGTCTAGCAGGATTACTTAGTCACAACATGAACTAAGACACTCTTAACTTGTTTATGTGTAGGTATACTTACACTCGCAGCTAGTGATTCCTACCGATTGTTATTATTGCTCCATATAGACTTGGTTTAGCGACAAGGTATTTACCATGATTATTCCTTTTAAGAACTAGACTATTTTTTTGTTAGTAAGAATAGAACTTTGTACTATTGATGGTACAAAAAGTTACAAAAAAGTTACAGTCAGGATCATCCAGCGATGGGGCTGCTTGTCAGAGCGAAGCTTTAACACAGAGAGTCTTTCCATAAAAACTTAAGCTTCACTCTCTTCACTTCTATAGAGAAGTATAACCCAGGAACTACATTCCCCTCTATACATAATTCAAAACCTATAGAACTTGAGCATGAAAGTTAAGCTCATGGGAACTTTAACCAAAAAGAACTAACACAGATATGCAAGGTATGTACATAACAACTTTCGGGACCAAGAGAAAGTCTGGGTTCACAAAAACTAACTAAATAAGGCTAAGTTCATTCCTGGATTAGAAATTATATTGAAACCCAAACCAAAACCATCGAGATAGGGCTGCCCCGCCTTACTAAGCTGTTGGGTTCGCTGGAGATGGAGGAGGCACAGCAGGGTGTTCTAGAAGTCTACCTTGAAATTCACTGGCAATTGAATCTAGCATTCAGAAGCTCGCAGCTGATTCATGCTGGCCATTTTTTATAATCGCCAGCGCTTCTTTGATTCCGCTAGGAATATGGGGTTTTCCTAAATTTCCCTTGCCAACAAGATACACCTCATCCAGAACGGGCTTGCAATGAGTGGTCTACATTGTTGATTTTCAATCTCATCGACCAAATCCATCTCCTTGATATCTATAACTGCTTCCACCCTTACTGGGGTTTAAGCCATATATTGGGCTCCCCAATTGAACAATAATGGGGATGTACCTTTATCTACCAAGGAGTTATATTTGGTTGAACCATCCATCATGGAATTACTTATGCTTTGGTCACTCTTCCTCCTCCCCTGATGAGGAATTCTATAACATGACACATAGATCCAATTGACCTCAGGATGAAAGATAGATACCAGAAAGATCCGTGCTTTGGTGGTCCTCTTCCCTTCCTCATGCCTATAAATAGCTGAACTGTTGCGATGGGAAATATGCGATTTATTCTCTACTTCATCCTTTGTTTCCAAATCAATCCTTGGGAAACATCCATCTTATAGCTATTAATTTTCCTATTCCTGATCCAATCCCCTACTGGGTCCAAGATATTGGCCATTGGATCCTCAATTAATGGCCTTTTGGTGATCAACCAGATTTGAAAATTAGTTGTAGTACCCATACCTAGAATCTCACCACCCTCTAACTAGTAGATACCATCCTTCAGAGTTTCACACATCACACGAGCCTGAACTAGATCAAAATTTAAAGGCTTGAGCCAGAACCCAGATCTGCCAGCTCTTCGATCTCTGGCCTGCCACTTTCATCTGCTCGATATTTTCCATGCTCGCCATTTGTACAGGCCCCTTCATCCAATCTCGTGTGATTAATTCGTAGTGGAGGATCAGTCACCTCATCATTCCTCCAACCTAGCCATGAAGAATGAATTTCGGCTTCTACATGTCTCGTCACGTAGATTTTTTACGGGGATCCCAAGCTAATGGGTAAGTCATGTGCAATGGGGAGGTTTGCATGTAATGAGACGGGTGATCTAATGATCGCACCCCTATCTTGTCTCAGGGGACGATCAGCGATGGCCCCACAATCTTTGCAAGCTGCAACTTCCTCACACTTCTCCCACAATCTCCTGTTCATCTTGTCCACATGGTCTTCTGCATGGAACGAAATTTCCTTTCTGACCCGTTTGATCGCTAGAATGTCAGCCACATTATTTCTTGACCTATTAATGTGAGAAAATCCCAACGCAGGGGTGCTCCTGAGTCTTTCTCTAAGCATTGAGAGTCATCCTTCCCACTTCCCATTACGCGATACCTGGTTTATGGTCGTGCTATGCATTATTATTTTAGTGAGATTTATTATCATCATTGAGTCCCCCTTGACTATTAATGGTGTTCTCTGGTTCTGAATCACCCAAGTGACACCATTTATCAATCCATCTAGCTCCGCTAAGTTATTGGTTCCTGAACTGAGGCTTCCCTAGTAAAGACTTAGAATTCTACCATGGGAGTCCCTAGTTACTCCACCAAAGCTAGCAGGGCCAGGGTTTCCCTTGGTGGCCACGTCAAAATTCAATTTAAAGGCACTGGTCAGAGGTTTCTACCAGAATTCCACGTTGATCATTTGCAAAATTGATTTGCATATGCATGCATTATTCAAAGGTAATTGGTTTGTTCCCCAGTCTTTTAGAATTTTTTTTCCATTGCATCTGCTTCAACATCTTATGTCAACCAAGATGTGAGATTTATGGTTTCTTTTATATGGGAATCTAGGGTTTCCAATAATTATTCCACACTACGATGCCTATTTTCAAATATTTTTAGGTTACAGGTCTTCCATATCTCCTAAACCACGAATCCTGGGTACAGGTCCCATTTTCTGTTCAAATAATTATTTTTGAATTTTTCTTTGGTCCATTCAACTATAGAAAGATCAAGTATGCCTGAGTGCCTAGAATTGAGTTTGAACAATATGCTTCTTTTGTCCCAAATCTCAGAAGCATCTAGACATTCGTCAAGCAAGTGATTGATAGTTTCATTACTTTTTTCACATAAGCTGCATCTCGAAGGACCTGCTAAGCCATGTATTTGAATGTTATCCCAAGTTACGATCCTTCTTTTGAGAACAAGCCAACAGAAGGCTGCTATTTTGGGCCACCAATTCCCTCCCCATATTTTCATCAACTTAGCTTCTTTTTCCTATCTGTATGTTTCATTCATTACCCCAATAGCCTCTTTAATGTTGAACGTTCCCAGGTTGGAATAACCCCACCTAATTTTATCTTGCCTCGCATGCCATGGGATCCTTTTGGAGCATAGGTCTGTGTAAAAGTTTTTGATGTCCTTTGTTGGTGTCATACTTTTCCACCATTCTTTACTTTTCCACATCCTGAAAAATCTTGTTAGAGGATTCAAGGTCCCAAAATTCCTTTACCGACTGAAGCTGGTGGAGCTGGGGATGCACTTTTAGAATCAGGATATCCTCCCAATTATCTATGCTCTGCTCTTGGTTCGATTCCACACCGATGAATATGGTCAAATTATATCTTACATCCCAAAATCTATGTCTTTGAATGAGATCCTGGTTTTCCTGAGATGCCTTCCATATACTGGATCCTGGAAGGTTCTCGCCAAACCTTATTAGCATTTGTTTTGGCCATTGGTGGGAATATTTTGCATGCGAGATATTTTCCCATCATTCATCCTCATATGTTATCCACTTCCACCAAATGTTTTCTCCCATGGCTTTGTTGGAGTCTAATGGGTCAGGAAGACCCAGACCTTCCACATTTTTGGGTGTGTAGAACATTTGCTAGTCGATTAGGGCCCACTTTCTATGACAGTCATCCCCCCCTAAGGAAATTTCCTTTGTAAATTCTTTATTTTCTTAATCATTGATTTTGGGGCTGCTAGAACTGAGAACAGGTACAATGGCATTGCCTGTAGGACAAACTTCACCAAAATGAGTCTACTTGGAAAATTTAGGGCTCGAAAAGTCCATAGGCTGAGTTTCTGTTTGAGCTTGTCAAGAAGGTCCTTCCACGAGACCTGTCTGATGGTCGATTTTTCCACTGAAGCTCCTAAGTATTTGGAAGGTATCCCGCCCTCTGAGAAGCCTAGAATTCTCAAAATATTACTTCTCATTATTTTTGGAGTATTAAAGAAGTACACTTGAGATTTGGTCTTATTTATTTCTATACCACTGGCCTCCAAAAAGGTGTCCAGTCCCTCCTTGATTCCACAAACCTCTTTAACAGTTGATGGCCCCATGAGAATGGTGTCAATGACAAACTCTTGATGAATTTGCAGCTCTAGATCCTCCACGATTGTCAGAACTTTAATCTTGTTCTTCATTTGTAGGTTCTTGACAATTTTTCCCAAACCTTCTGCAACTATAATGAATAGAAAAGGGGAGAAGGGGTCTCTTTTTCTGATACCTCAAGTACTTTGGAAGGGTGCCGCAGGAAAACCATTAACCAAAATAGAGAAGAACGCTGAGGATACCAAATTCATGACCCATCTGGTCCATTGATTTGAGAATCCAAATGCCCTGAGCATACCTGCTAAGAATTCCCAATTTAGTTTGCCATAAGATTTAGACAAATCTAATTTAAGGAGGATACCTGGAATTTTCCTGATTTTGACAAAGTGAATTGTTTCATGGATGAGGATGATACCATCCAATATTTGTCTTCCTTCAAAAAAACTCACTTTCTCTAGAGATAAAATGAGACGCAACAAAGGGCGAAGTCTATTAGAAATTGTTTCAGTTATAATTTTGTAGATGACATTGCATAGAGATATCGGTCTTAACTTCCTTGGGTCCTCAATTCCTGACTGTTTGGGTACAAGGGTCACGAAAGTTGCATTTAGATCTTTCAGGATATTACCCTATTTTTTGGAGTCATCCACAAGTGCCCATACCTCATCTTTCAGCCAGTCCTAACCTGCATGGAAAAAAATTGTAGTAAATCCATCTGGTCCAGCTGCTTTATATTTTTCCATCCGCTTGACCGCTTCCTCTACTTCCTCCATCTCTATAGGTTTCATTGGGAGGAAATTTTTTTCATCCATAATAACATGTGGAATATGCCTTAGAACTTCTCTCTTAGAGGCTTCTCAGTCTTCGTCCGGCTCCTCCATGAGGTTAGAGAAAAAGGAATTTACAGTTCACTATAGATATTCCTGGGATTCAACAATATTTCCTTGTTTAGTTTGCAGTCTTGTCAATATGTTGCTTTTCCTATGATTTATAGTCGATTTATGAAAGAAACTCATGTTTTTCTCTCCTTCATCAAGCCATTTAACTATGGATTTCTGGCTCTAGTATATCTCCTCATGTTGTTCATGTTGGTTGAATTCCTAGGGAGACAAGCGTTCCTTCTCTATGATCTCTAGAGAGAAACTGAACTGCATGCCTTGATTTTGAACTTATTTTATTTTATAGTCAAGCTCCACATTCACCAAGAAAATATTCCTAAACGATTATTTATTCCACTTTTTAGTGCTTGTTTTAAGGATTTTCAACTTTTGTTGGATCTAGTACATCTTGGTTCCTCTAATAATTGGGATTACTTTCCACCATTCTTTTAAGTTTTCTTGAAATTATGGCTGAAGCAACAAAAAAATTTCGAAATGGAAGGGTCTGCGAAAATTTGGGCCCACATTTTCCCATTCCATCTTAATGGGCTAGTGGTCTGAGCCAGCTGAAGGAACGATGGATGCTTTCAATTCTCCTTCGTCCATTATTATTGACCTTATAACCAAGAAGCGATTGAGCCTGCATGTTATGCCTCTGTCCCCTATTCTTTTATTATTCCAAGTAAAATTGTTGTTATTAGTTCTGACATCTACTAGATTGAGGCTATCAATCACTTCATTGAAAGTTTCATTTATGAGGTTTAGCTGACAGATGCCCCCTTTTTTTTACTCAAGACTCCTGATAAGGTTGAAGTCTCCTCCTATAATGTAGGGTTTTCCTCTATCAAAGTGTTTATCATCCTTAGAGAGTCTAGAAAATTCACTTTTTGCTCCGCCCTAGGAGGAATGTACACATTGGTCAGGAAACCCCTGATGTCTTTCCCTATGATGTGAAAAGTAGTAGATAGGGAGCATTGAGTTTCCAAGAAGTTGTATAAGAGAACCTCCTTTGGGTTCCATAATATGCCTATACCTCAAACTTCTTTAATATCATCAACTGTTACTATCTCACATCCTTTCCAATATTTCCCCCCTATACTTTTTAGGTTTGTCTCTGAGCATTTTGTTTCTTGTAGAAACACCACTCCTAGCTTCTTTAGTTCTATCTTTCTCCTTAGAATATGAGTCTTCAAGGTACTTCTACAACCTCTAATATTTCTATATGTGATCAACATTGGAAGCCTATTTATTTGTGGCAGATAGGGTAACATATATGGTTGGATATTGCCCTGAAGCCACCAGTTGGGCCCCGATCATTTGGATTCTTTGAACATTGCTATACTTACCATGGGTTTCTTTCTTTGATTTTTTCTTCCCCTCTTGGTCCTTTAGGGATTCAGCCAAGACCCTAAGAGAATTAAATGCTTTGGATTTAATTATTAATTTTTCCGACAATGTGACTTGTTGCGGAACAATCCTTGCAGGGGCCATATCGGACCAAGTTATCTCTATCCCTACTAGATCTAAATCTCCTATCTCCATTTCTTCCTCTACAATCTCTTGATTATTGCTGGTGTCTTCCTTTAATGCCTGGTTTTCTTCTTGGATCTGGACTCTGGGGTTTGGATATTTTTCTTGGGATATCTTGGGAGTATCATTCATATCACTAACCTTAGGAGCATCCACTTCTTTTGGCTTCTCAGACTGAGTTTGGCTATTGTTAAAATTGATAGGATTAATTACTTCTTAAGGTTCTTGGAGAAATTCATACCTATTTTGAGTTTGGACCTTCTTGAAGGTTTCGGGGCCATAGGATTTTTTGGTTACTCTTTTCTTGTTTTGGACCCTTGTGAATCCCCGTGCTTTTTGATTTTCTTTCTCTTTCGTTCACCATGGTTTCTTGTTTTATGGACAGTCTCTACATAGATTTCCATGTTCATGGCATATTTTGCATCTGAATGGAAGTTGTTCATAGTCTATTGCTTGGAACCCATCTTCATCTTCCCATGCTAGATCTATGCCATCTGGGAGATCTTTTGAGATATCTAGATATATACAGATCCTGTCATAGGAAGTGTATCTTCTTTGTCTAGTATGTTCAGATACTTTTACAAAGTTCCCTAGCAGATTCCGAATCTCGATTAGGATTCCTTCTGTCCAGTATTCTGTAGGGAGGGAATACATTCTTACCTAGACTAGTGCAATTGTGAGGTTCTCATTTTGTGGGTTGAATATTTCTTTCCATGGTCTCAAGAACAAACCTGCTAAGTTGTAGAAATATGGTCCACTTTCAAAGATTCTAGTTCTGTCCTCCTCATTAAAGAAATTTACAATGAAGAATCCTTTTGATCCAAGTTGAAGGTCATAGTGGCCTTGAGTTTTCCATGTGAGGGTCTTCTCTGAGGGCCAGATCCCTATGAACTTCCCTATGAGAGATCTCTCCTTCATGTAATAGATATATTCTTTGATTTTGGTCGATTTGATTTGTAACCTAGGAATAGTTTTCAATTTGGGCAGACATTGCCCCATTCTTCGGTTTCCTTCCTTTTCCAAGCTTTATTTTACTATTCCAATTGTGCCTTCTCCTGATTCCCTTGATTGGGAATCATATATTGGCATTTTACCCTTATCCTTCTTGATTTCGATATCCACGCATTGAAGAAGGGTAAGAGTCCCCCCATTTGCGGGATCTTCCATCCCAGGACCAGAGCTGTTTGTCTTTAGACTAGGCCAAAGCCTCTGTCCCTGCTTACTGAGTATGGGATATTGAAACCATCGCCAATTCCTTCCCCCTTACAGATCGTCATTCGTTTAACAACTAGACTAAGTATCTAAGCGATGCTTATTATTAATTATAAGTTACTGATCAACCATTCATATATTAACCTATTTGTATTTCATGTTTATTTTATTAAAAGTATTAACCTATGTTTTATTATTCTTGGCAGGTTTACAAACCTTGGTTAAAGACCAAATCTTTGACTTTATGAAAACAAGGTTACCATGGCATATTTCATATGCCATGGTTCTAAGCTTAATGCCTAGGGGAAAATGATAAGAAACGGTTTAAGTCTTAGAGACTAGATTATAGGATGCATATAATACTTTATACCCTCCATTAGACTTTGGGGTGGCGAATACATATTATGTTTTAAATGTTATACATTGGGGTTTAACATTTCTGCATAAAATGAAGGTCATTGATATTGGATCGATTCTAAACTATAGGGAGGTGGATTTTGGAATTTTGATAATGGGCCATAGGATGGTGCCATTAATGTACGTTGGATTTTGTTGAAGCCCAAGCTTAGGGCTTGGCTCAAGATGGACTTGCTCATTTTTCTCTACTTGTTGGTTGTTTCGTCTCAGCTCTGTGTAGTGGGTGAAGGAGACTTCCAGGATAATGAAGGTATGGATTTGTTGGTTTCACAACATTGTTGTTTGTTTTGTGGATTATTCATCTCTCATAATTCTCATAGTTCATGGTGTTTCATAGTTGCAGGTGACAGGGCTGGATAGAAGATGTATCCATGATTGCGAGCCATGCGTTAGCATTACCATTCCGGTAATCCTACTAAAAAATAGTTGCTCACCACCTCTTGGTGTTAAGAATCGGTTGTAACTTGTTGTAGTTGGTGTTTAAGTTATGGGTTATCGTTCGCCTTCAGGTCTTATTATGAAAAGACTTGGGTTTTTGGAAATATTATGTTGTTTGTCTATGAAATGAAAACTGGGTGCCTTGGTAGGATCTGTGTATAATTTCAGTTACTTGTTTGGAGATGTAACAGGCCATGGCAGCACCATTTCTTGCAATGGTGCAAGGTCATGAGCAGTTTGACTGTGTAATTTATGTTAATGTAATAAAATAATGGGATTGGGAAATACATGTTGCATTTATGATTGTAATGGTTATTAAACTGGACCGTGTATATAAATTTATGTTGCATTACTATTTATTAAACTTGGGTTTCATGTGGCCTCTTCCTTCATGGACAGTCTATGTATATTTACTTCCATTATTTGTTATTAGCTTGTAAGAATGGAAATTACTGACAATGAATGGCTTGGGGGCATGCCTTACACGGCGTCGCGATTCTCCATCAGAGCTGCGATAGAGTAGAGGATTTAGATTTTATATTTGTTTTAATGCATAAATACATATCTATTATGGATTGATGGTTTATTATGTAAAAGGGTTTGTAAATGGTAGCGTTGTAGATTCTTTTAGTAGATAAGGCCGAGGCAATAGATTTTTAGCATAGGTATTTGTAAAGTCTTACGATCTCTACGAAATGTTTTTAGATTTTATTTATAGCCTGTGTAGATGATACGTTGTGGCTTTACAAAAAGAGCAAATACCCTTTATGACTCAATCCTAGGTCGTGTAGTGAAAAGAGGATTTACTAAATGTAAAAAATAATTATATATAAATGTTATTACGATTTTTAATGTAAGGAGTATTTTATTTAGGGTAAGCGAAATAGAAAATGGGTGTCTCTAGGATTCATTCTTATGACCTCGATGCAACTGCTAGGTTAATTAAATGATTTGTGTGTAAAGATAATAATGTGGCTTTTATTTGGGCATTCAAATTTTCCACAGGATTTCATCTTGTGACCTCGTTGCACTTACTTGACTCAATCCTAGGTCATGTAGTTAAAAGAGGATTTACTAAATGTAAAAAATAATTATGTATAAATGTTATTATGATTTTTAATGTAAGGAGTATTTTATTTAGGGTAAGTGAAATAGAAAATGGGTGTCTCTAGGATTCGTTCTTGTGACCTCGATGCAACTGTTGGGTTAATTAAATGATTTGTGTGTAAAGATAATAATGTGATTTTTATTTGGGCATTCAAATTTTCCATAGGATTTGATCCTGTGACCTCGTTGCACTTACCTGGTTCTCTTTTTAAGTATTGTAATGTTACTTTGGGTTATCTATTACACAATGGCTATGAGTGATATTTAGATGAGACTATTCCAATTTATGGCATGCTATTATGATTATGTATTTTTTTAATATTAAAGGGCTGTGAATTTACATAGGAAAGCAACTTTATCTTAGACCATGAACGGTATCAATACTTTCTTTTTTTACTTGATTTTGATAAAGTTTATTTTAATGGACATGATTTGGTATTTAGCATAGATTTGTTTAAGCAAATCTTGAGAGGTCTTCACTAGTTTTAATCTTAGATTTAATATTGTGTTGATAGATTAGATTTATAATTCTATTTTATAACCATTAGAATATATATATATATATATTTACCAATAGTATGCTGGTTATATAATAATAGTATACTTAATTAGTTTTCTTGTTATTAGAATTAGATGATCTAGGTTTTAATTGCAGCATGGCTCTTCTCACAAATGAAATCTATTAGTAGAGTAATTGGGCCAAAGAAGAGATAGGTAGTAGATTTGAAATAAAACCTAGTTGGTAATTAACACAGTTTCAATAGTAAAAATAATACATGAATAAAACTAGGGTGCAAAACCCTCGATAAAAATTTATAAATGAATTAAAATTGCAGAAGTAAACTAAATGAATAAACCCTGCATAAATATAGCATAAGAAGTCAAGTACAACCTAGGGTTATAATTTAAAATGTAAACCCTAGAAGATTTAAATAGAAATAAAACACATAGGGTTAGAACATATCATGTGAACCCTTTCCTAATTCAACCATCTTTTATTCTAGAAAAATAGAATACGTAATCCAGGATCTCATAGCTATAATTTCAATCTTTTTAATGGTTGAACCTGCACACACAAATAACTAGCATTAACAATTCATAGGAAGGTATGAACTATGTATTAGATGACTGAATCACTTGGTAGCTACCAGGTTCCACCCAAACATGACCCAGAAGCGTTCTTGGTTTCAATACGAATCCCCCAAGCTGGAATCCAACATGCAAGTAGCTTAGAGCTCCTAAGGTAGGTTTTCCTATCTGGTATATCAGGTTTGGATCAGTTCTCCTTTTTCCTTTGAGGAAAATGTTCTCCAAGAATTCACTTGAGAGGAATATAGGCAGAATAATGACTCCCATAAGATAGATCAAAACCCCAAGCATTTCCTTGGCTTGAGACTTTATAGAGGAAATTTTTTAGTCAAAGGGATAGATAAATCAAGAAACCTTGATTTCTTAATTTAACCCTTTTTAATTAATTTGGGTAATTTTTTATACTTTAACTTAGGAACTTTCAACTAGTTCATAATTAGACTTTTGTAGGTAATGTACTATTTACTATATTTTAATAATAAATAATAATGGATGGAGATTTTCTTTCTTTCATTCATCGTTAATATTATTACTATATTTATGCTTTATACATACCATGTATAAAATACATAATAATATAATATTTGTTAACATTTGCCTTTGGGCATCATATACCATGATCCCTAGACTTAATTACATGTCTTCATTAAGGTCATATAGGTAGATGGTTAGTTCTACCGGGATAGGAAACTCTAAACATCCTTGCATGTTGGATTCCCTCCTATAACTTGGTAGTTATTTAGTACTTGATGAGAATACAGAAATTCAAAATTTCATTTAATCACTTATAAATAAGTCTGATGAGATCAATATATTTCTCAAGTCGTTTTCACTCGAAAATTATTAAATTCTTCTTAGTAACTCCTATCACTTACCAGAGCCCATACTCAATGCTAAAACAAGAAAATACAAACGAAGTGCAATTCGAGAGTTATTCGCTCAACACTAATGATAGGATGTACTTGTACGATACACCTAGGAATACAATGGAAAAGGATCTGATGCTCTAGATTTTATGCTCAACATCAACATGGAAGGATCCAAGGTTTATGCCCAACACTTCCAACTTATATTTTTATGTGATCCAGAGCTTGACGCTACACACAAATATAAGTACTCATGTGCTCTAGAGCTTCTCACTCAACTAAACATCAATTACTCTTGTGCTCTGGAGCTCCTCGCTCAACAAAAAACATCTCATCAATCATTTGCTTCATGGTCCACACCCAACACAAACAAGCATATATATATATACCATTAATAATTGGCTTACACCCAATATATAAAACAAATCATCATGTTCATATGCAGTGGGGTCTTCGACCCAATATATCAAAATAAAACATCAAGATAAAAACATAATCAATAGGCTCATGCCTGTAAGTGTTAGGTCTAAAATTCTGGATATTACATCCCTCCCCACATAGTACAACACCGTCTTTGGTGTTCTAGGGACTTTGAATGAAATCATGAAATAAGAAGGGGTAAGCCTTTCTCATGGTGGCTTCATTCTCCCAAGTACCCTCATCAGCCTCAAAGTTATTCCATTGCACTTTCAACTGGACTATGGTGCACTTCCTGAGCTACACCTCTCTCTTAACCAGTATGTGAAGGGGTTCAAGGGAAAACTCCCCTTCAGGTTCCACCTATAATAAGCACCAATCAATTACATGTTTAGTATCATAAACATATTTATTTAACAAGGATGCATGGAAAACATTATGGACTCTTACGTGCGCAGGAAACACTAGCTCATATGCCACTGGCTCTTTCTTGGCTATTATTTCAAAGGGTCCACAAAATCTAGGTTCTAACTTACCACACCTACCCAAGGTGAATGAGCTTCGTTCTACTTTTACTTTAAAGTAGAGATGCTTGCCTATTTGATAGTCTTTATCTTTTATTTTCTTGTCCGCATATCTTTTCTGGAAGTCTTGTGCTTCTTTAAGGTTCACCTAAGCCTTGGTAAACAACTGTTCCAAGTCCTTTAACAAATCAGGCCCTAACATGAGTCGATCCACCAGGATATCCCAAGTAACCAGTGTTCTGCACTTCCATCCATAGAGTACGTCAAAGGGACTCATCTTAGTGGAAGCCTTATATCTCTTGTTATACGCAAAGTATGCAATATGCAGGTAGTATTCCCACTTGGTGGGGTTTTTCATGACATACATCCTAAGCATGTCCTCAACAGTTTGGTTTACTCTTTCTCTCTGCCCATCTGTCTGCGAGTGATAAGAAGTACTAAATTTCAAATGCATTTCTAATCTGGAGAATAAAGATCTCCAAAAGTTTCCTGTAAACTTAACATCTCGATCTGAGATGATTTCCTTGTGTTTCTCATGCAATCTAAATATATCCTTCAAGAATATATTAGCAATGTTCACTTCCTTGTAGGCTGAACTCAAAGGAATGAAGTTTTCTTCTTTTGAGAACTTGTCAATTACTACAAAAATAGAATAATTGTTCTTCTTCATTTTCGGTAGACCGGTCATAAAGTCCATACTAATGACCTGTCACTTCCATTTCGGAATGGGTAACGATTACAGCAATCCCAAAGGATGTTGATTCTCAGCTTTGACTAGCTGAAATTCCTGACATTTCACGATAGCCATCGCAATGTAGGCCTTTAATTTAGGCCAGAAAAAGTGCCTCTTGATGGTGGATATCATCTTTTGATATGCTAGGTGCCCTGAGTAGGGTGCCCGATGAAATTTTGTGAGGATGTTGGACTGAATGTTCCCTCCATCTGGAACACACAATATATCCTTGGACCATAGAAATCTGAATTTGTCCACCTTGTATTATTTTTGTTGTTGAAACAACCTGTCCTATTGGAATTTCTTAAGGATTTATACGTAGAAAGGGTCAACTCTGTTTGTCGTTCTAATCCTCTCATGCAAATCTGCATCGATTTGACTCAAAGTCACCTCATATATCATATGAGTTCGTCAACTCAAAGCATCAGCAACCTTGTTCTCTTTTCCTTAATATGGTTTAGCTAGAAATGGTACTCACTAAGGAAAGCCAACCACTTGGATTGCCTTGCATTCAAATTCGCTTGATCAAATAAATATTTTAGACTCATATTGTTTATCTTGAGAAGGAATTTCCATCCCATGAGGTAGTGCCTCCAAATATTCAAAGCATGGATGATGGCCGCTAACTCAGGATTGTGCGTGGGGTAGTTCTGCTCATGCTCTTTTAAATTTTGTGATTCATAACAGACCGCATGATCATTCTACAAGAGGACTCCTCCAAGTCCTTCCTTGCTTGAATTTGTACAAACAACAAAATTCTGGTTAGGAACCATAACTCATAGTATATGTACATTCATCAAAAGATGTTTAAGCTTTTGAAAACTTTCTTTGCACTTGGTAGTCCATAAGAACTTATTTGCTTTCTTTTGCAAATCAATCATGGGGCAAGCGATTCTCGAGAAGTTCTTAATGAACTTTCGATAATATCTGTCTAATCCCAAAAAGGACCTAATGTCAATGACACTAGTAGGGGTAGGCCAATATTTTATGGCTGTAATATTTTTCGGGTCCACAGCTATCCCTGTCTCGGAGATAATGTGATCTGGTTACTGTATTTGTGGTTTGTAGAAATCACATTTACTAAACTTAGCTTAAAGCTGGTGTTCTCACAACACTCATAGTACTATGTGAAGGTATTCTTCATGTTCCTCTTTATTCTTCGAATAAAATAGGATTCCATCTATAAAGAACAAAACAAATTTATATAGATATTTACTGAATATGTTGTTCATCATACACAAAAAATTTGCGGGTGCATTGGTCAACCCAAACAACATCATTACAAACTCGTAGTTCCCATACCTCGTACGAAGGGAGGTTTTGTTAATATTCTCATCATGAATTCGTACCTGATGGTACCTAGATTACAGGTCAATATTTGAAAATATTTTGGCTCCTCCCACCTGATCGAACAAGTTATCGATCCTAGGGAGTGGGTATTGGTTCTTGGTGGGTTCTTGATAGTCATTTTTTTCAATTGACGGTAATCGATGCACATCTACATCATACCATATTTCTTCTATATGAACAGTATCGGTGCTCCCCAAAGGGAGACACTGGGTCGGATATACCCTTTCTCTATCAACTCTTGCAAATACAGTTTGAGTTCCACCAATTCTGGTGCACTCATGCGGTAAGGGGATTTGGAAGTTGGAACTGATCCTAGTGTCAATTAAATGGAAAATTCCAGGTCTCGTTTCAGAGGTAATCCTAGGATTTCCTCAGGAAACACATCCTTGAATTCTTCAAGAACAGGAAAGCCTTCTATGCGTTGTTCCCTTTCAGACTCTATGTCTTGGATTTTTATTGCAAATAACTTGTATCCTTTCTAAACACATTTATTCACTTGTAAGGTAGATATTTTCCTTGTGGAAGCCTTCTTTGGAATTCCCTAAAACTTCACTTGGTTCCCTTGGCTATTATTACACAAGATTGACTCGTGTAAGCAATTGAGCATGAAATGGTGTTGTTCCAACCAGTCCATGCTGATAAGTATATCATATGATCCTAAGGGTAGGATGTTCAAGTGTACCTTTGTAGGAAAAACATTCAAGTTTACTTCAAAATCTCTAACTATTTCCAAAACTTTTTGTTTCATACCTGTGGCTAACTGTACCAACCAAGGTTTATCATGCTTTACTTTTCCTAGTTTGCGTACATTGACAATTTTACGTAAAACATAGCTTCGACAAGCACCAGGATCAATAAGTATTGAAATAGAAGTGTTTAATATCTTACCTCCTATATCAACCATTGTATCTTGATGATTTGCTTGTCATCCATCCAATGCCCCATAAATCTGTGGTGTTTCAGCTATGTTTTCTACAGGTGGTTATTCTTGTAAGTTGTGCAATACCCCACTAGTCTTGTTCTTACAATATCGGGCATAATGAGGCCTGCTACATTTCCAGCACTTGATCTGTAGCAGAGTAGCATTGGATCGACTTTATACTGGATTGTTACCATTAGGAGCTGGTACATATGGATTTGTACTAGATTTGTTAAAGTTCTTGTTTGTTGGAAAGCTATTATTTTTCTTTCTGTATGGTTGTGGGTTAAACCCAGGTTTGTGGTTATCAAAAAAATTATTGGACTTTTCTCTGTTTTGATTCATGCTCTCTTGCCGTAGTTTCCCATGCTCATAGTAGATCCCGGCCTTGTGTAGCATGGTATCCAAAGTTTTTGGCATGTCAAATTCAATCATTTCCTGAAAGTTGGGAGGGAGACATCCTAAAAAGTGTTGTATCTTTACCTTTTCATCCTTAATATATGGTACATAATCTAACAAGTCTATAAATTTGTTAATAAAAGTGTCCATATTCTTGGACCCCATACATAGCTCCTCGAACTCTTTGACCTTTCGGTCAAAGAACCTTTTCAACATATATTTCTCTCGGAATATTTTTCCAAAGTTATCCCATTGTATTTCTCTTAGCTCATATTTCTTGGTGTGTTTCAAATCCCTCCACCATCTTGTTTCCTTGCCATTTAAATTATAGATGGAAAGACGAGCCTTCATCTCACTTGAGTAGTTATAAGCTTGGAAATATTTGCTCATACCTAGCAACCACTCTTCAACTTTCTCCCCAGTGTTTACTTCACTTTCATAGGTCGGGGCTCTTATTTTTCTAAATTCCCTCTAAATACTATCATTAGCTCTTTGTTTCTTTCTGTGAGGAGAAAGAGAGTCATCATTGAAAGGACTGTGATGATCTCCTTTCAGTGCTTTAGCGGTGCGTTCCTCTTTTTCTTCTTCTCTTAGGCCGCTGGACCATTTATGGTAAGGTTCTCTTTTGGATCTATTTGTAGACTGAGTAGGATTTCCCTAAGGGCTTCCTCCTGTCATATTTGTAAGTAATGCTTCATTAATAGATTGATGTTCCTTTCTTTTTTTCAAACTATCTTCTTTGAAAATTTGCAATTATGCTTGAAGACTGTGTATGGTCTTCAAACTATCATAATTTAATTCCACCACCAGATCTGCTTCTGGGGTGGGGGTGTTCATATTTGCTTTCTGACTATTATCTTCCTCAGTGTTCATAATTTGAACTGTTCTATAAAAATCGTGTAATTTCAAAAAAAATTAATAACAGGAAAATTTTTGTTAGTAACAAAATTTCAAAACATACTTTATTTTCTTTGTAGTGAATGCGTGGTGCTCCCATAGGTATCTTAGTATTGAAACCGGGCTCTGATACCACTTGTAATGTCCCCAAAAATTGAAAAAAATAATAATTAGGCTAGTAAAAACTACCTATGTTGGACATTATTGAACTTGTGGAATATAACGTACACTCAATGTACCGCTGGTTGGTGGTAAGTTGTTTTTACATTCTATCATCTTACTTTAAGTTATGATTATTACTGTGCTTTACTTAAGATGTCATAATGTTGATTACTACATTATTCTTATGGTCATGCATTGTTGTGTATGTGTAGTTACTTGATTATATGCTTTGTTAATTTCACCTTGTGTTTACTTATTATTTACATGGCTCTAGCTTATATTTGTTCTTGGAAACAAAGTGGGAAGAATGGCGGGACTAGTTCTCCCATGTAACTATCTGAGAGGTAAAGTTTCTACTTGTTTCGTGGGCTTACTTAATTCAGTTTGAATTAAGGAACTCTTAACTTGTTTACGTGTAGGTGTACTTACACTTGCAACTAGTGACACCTATCGATTGTTATTATTGCTTCGTACATACTTGGTTTAGCAACAAGGTAATTACCACGATTATTCCTTTTAAGACCTAGACTGATTATCTAAGTGAAGCTTATTATTCATTATAAGTTACTAATCAGTTGTTCATATCTTAACTTATTTGTATTTCATGTTTATTTTGTTAAAAATATTAACCTATGTTTCATTATTCTTGGCAAGTTTACACACCTTGGTTAAATACCAAATATTTGACTTTATGAAAACAAGGTTACCATGGTATATTTCATATGCCATTTTTCTAAGATTAATACCTATGGAAAATGATAAGAAAAGGTTTAAGGCTTAGATCCTAGAGTATACGATGCATATAATACTTTATACCCTGCATTAGACTTTAGGGTGGTGAATATATATTATGGTTTAAACGTTACACATTGGTATTTAACGCTTTTGCATAAAATGAAGGCCATCGATATTGGATCGATTAAATACTATAGGGAAGTGGGTTTTGGAAGTTTGATAATGGGTCACAGGCTGACTCTATTAATGCACCTTGGAGTTTGTGGCAGCCCAAGCTTAGTGCTTGGCTCACAATGGAGTTGGTCATTTTTCTTTGTTTTTTCGTAGTTTGGTCTCAGCTATGCATAGTGGGTGAAGGAGAATTCCAAGACAATGAAGGTATGGATTCGTTGGTTTCACATCATTGTTGTTTGTTTTGTGTCTCATTCATCTTTCATACTTCTAATCCTTCGTAGTGTTTCGTGGTTGTCGTTGATAGGGCTGGCTAGAAAATGTATGCACGACTGCGAGCCATGGGCTAGAATTACCATTCTGGTAAGCCTGGTAACAAATAGTTGCTCGCCACCTCTTGGATTTAAGAATGGGTTGTAACTTGTTGTAGTTGGATATTAAGTTATGGGGTTTCATTGGCATTCAGTTTCGAGTATGAAAAGACTTGGATTTTTGTAAATATTGTGATGTTTAGCCATGAAACGAAAACTAGGTTCCTTGGCAAGCTCCGTGTATAATTTTGGTTACTTGTTTGGAGATGTAATAGGCCATGGAAACACCATTTCTTACAATGGTGCAAGGAAATGAGCAGTTTGACTTTGTAAATTATGTTAATGTAATAAAATATTGGGATTGCAAAATACATGTTGCGTTTATGATTGCAATGGTTATTAAACTCAACTCTGTATATGAATTTATGCTACGTTATTGTTTATTAAACTTGGGTTTCATGTGACCTCTGCCTTCGTGGATGGTCTATGTATATTTACTTCCATTATTTGTTATTATCTTGTAAGAACTGAAATTAGTGACAGCAAATGGCTTGGGGCCACTTCTTACATGGCGTCGACACTCTCCATTAGAGTTACGATGGTGTAGAGGATTTAGATTTTATATTTGGTTCAATGCATAAACGCATATGTATTATGGATTGATGTTTTATTATGTAACAGGGTTTATAAATGGTAGTGTTGTAGATTATTTTAGTAGAGAAGGTAGAGGCAATAGATTTATAGCGTAAGGATTTGTAAAGTCTTATGACCTCTGCGTAATTTTTTTAGATTTTATTTACAGCCTGTGTGTAGATGATACATAGATGATACACCGTGGCTTTATAAAAAGAAAAAAGACTCTTAATGATTCGATCTAGGTCGTGTACTGAAAAGAGGGTTTATTAAATGTAAAAAGGATTACTTTGTATAAATGTTATTACAATTTTTAATGTAAGGAGTATTGTGTTTAGGGTAAGCAAAACAACAAATGGGTATCTACAAGATTCATTGCTCTGACCTCAATACAACTGCTGAGTTAATTAAATAATTTATGTGTAAAGATAATAGTGTGGTTTTTATTTGAGTGTTCATAGTGTCCACACGATTTGATCCTATGACCTCGTTGCACTTACATGGTTATTTTTTTTTAAGTATTGGAATGTTTATTTGGGTTATCTATTACAAGATGGCTGTGACTAATATTTAGATGAGACTATTGTGATTTATGGCATGCGATTATGATAATGTATTTTTATAATATTAAAGGGCTCTGAATTTACATAGGAAAGGAACTTGATCTTAGACCATGATTGGTCTCAATACATGCTCTGTTTGCTTGATTATGATAAAGTTTATTTTAATGGACATGATTTGGTATTTAGCATAGATTTGTTTAAGCAAACCTTGAAAGGTCTTCAGTTGTTTTAATCTTAGATTTAATATGGTGCTGATAGATTAGATTTATAATTCTATTTTATATTTGTTAGAATATATATACCAATAGTATACTAGTTATATACTAATAGTATACTTAATTAGTTTTCTAGTTATTAGAATTCGATGATACTAAATTAAATCTAGGTTTTAATTGTAGCATTGCTCTGCTGACAAATGGAATCTATCAGTAGAGTAATTAAGCCAAAGAATAGATAGGTAATAGATCTAGAATAAAACCTAGTTTGTAATTAACACGGTTTCAATAGTAAAAATAATACACGAATAAAACTAGAGTGAAAAACCCTAGAAAAACATTTATAAATGAATTAAAATTGCAGAAGTAAACTAAATGAATAAACCCTCGATAAATCTAGCATAATATGTAAAGTACAGCCTAGGGTTATAATTTAAAATATAAACCATAGACGATTTAAACATAAATGAAACACATAGGGTTAGAACATACAATGTGAACCCTTTCCTAATTCAGCCATCTTTTATTCAAGAAAAATAGAATAGGCGGTCTAGGATCTCATGCCTATAATATGAACATTCTTTAATGGCTGAACCCACACTCAAATAACCAGCATTAGCAATTTATAGGCAGATATGACCTATGCATTAGATGAACAAATCACTTGGGAACTAGCATGTTCCACTGAACCATGACGCAAAATTGTTATTGGTTTCAATACAGATCCCCCCGAGCTGGGCTCCAACATGCAAGTAGCTTAGAGCTCCTAGGGTAGGGTTTCCTATCTCATATATCAAGTCTGGATCAGTTCTCCTTTTTTCTTCCAGGAAAATGTTCTCCAAGAATTCACTTGAGAGCAAAACAGGCAGAATAATGACTCCCAAAAGATAGATCAGAACCCCAATCCTTTCCTCAGCTTGAGACTTTATAGACAGACTTTTCAGCCAAAGGGACAATTAAATCAAGAAACCATGATTTCTTTATTTAACCCTTTTTAATTAATTTGGGTAATTTTTAATACTTTAACTTAGGAACTTTAAACTAGTTCCTAATTAGACTTTTGTAGGTATTGTACTAATTATTGTCTTTTAATAATAAATAATAATGGATGGAGCCTTTCTTTCTTTCTTTCATCATTAATATTATTACTATATTTATTCTTTATATATACCATGTATAAAATGCATAATAATATAACATTTGTTAACATTTGTCTTTGGGCATCATATACCATGATCCCTAGACTTAATGACATTTCTTCATTAAAGTCAAATAGGTAGATGGTTAGGTATGCTAGGCTAGGAAACTCTAAACATCATTACATGTGGGATTACCTCATATAACATGGTACTTCTTCAGTACTTGATGATAATACAGAAATTCAAAATTTCATTTAATCACTTATAAATAAGTATGATGAGATCAATATTTTTCTCAAGTTGTTTTCACTCATAAATCATTAAATTCTTTTTAGTAACTCCTAGCGCTTACCAGAGCCCATACTCAATGCTAAACAAGGAGTTACAAACTTAGTGCAATTACATAGCTCTTTGCTCAACACTAATGCTAGGATGTACTTGTATGATACACCTAGGTATACAATGGTCAAGGATCTCATGCTCCAAAGCTTATGCTCAACATCAACATGAAAACCTCAAGGGCTTATTCCCAACACTTCCAACTTACCTTTTCATGTGTTCCAGAGCTCCTCGCTCACCACAAAACATCTCACTAATCATGTGCTTCAGGGTCCATGCCCAACACAAACAAACATATATATATATATATATATATCAATAATTGGCTTACGCCTAATATATAAAACAAATCATCATGTTCATATGCAGTGGGGTCTTCAACCCAATATATCAAAATAAAATATCAAGATAACATCGTAACCAATAGGCTCATTCCTATAAGTGTTAGGTCCAAAATTTGGGATATTATATAATATCTAATATGCATGTAGGCGGGGCACTCTAAGAGGAAGTGATTTTCATCTTCTATGTTCCTATTCTCACAGAGACAATGGATTCTTTCCACCCATGGTGTTTTACGAACTGTCCAACGACCTGTTTCACTATGGAGCTCATGGGAGTTCGTTCTTATATTGGCTGTATTAATTTTTTTCTTTGAACTTGTTAAAACAGAGAGATACTTTTGATCTTCTAAAGTATGGTTAATGACCTCCTTATAATATCTTTGTTTTCTTTTAGCCTCTAAATCTTTACAAACAATGATATGTTGATATTACATAAAAAATAGTTTATAATTATATATAACATTAAGAGTATCATTAAGTTTTATGAATCCATTTAGTAATCATCTAAAAATTTAATAAACTACTAATAATAATAAAACATCGAAAAAAACCATAAATAATATAAAAATCAATAATTATATAATTTTATCAAATATAGTTTAAATTAATCAAAACTATATTTTGCTAATCATAAAAGAAAAAACTATATTACTATACATCATCATGTTAAATTAAAATAATTAAATTTTATAAAAAATTATAATTCTACAATTTTTAATTAATTTTGAAATTCTTTTATTATGAAAATTAAAAGTAATCTATGAAAAATTGCAATTATCAAACATCAAAATCATTAAAACATTCAAAATTATTGATTAAAAAATAAACTATATAATTAAAAAAATAAAAAATAAACATTTACTAGTTTAAACTTGGACTAAGAAAATGAAAACCTATTTTTTTATAACAATACTAAAATCATAAATCAACAAAGAATAACTCGGTTTCAAGAATATCTTAAGAAAAAGAAAAGCAATTTTTTATAACAATATTAAAATCATAAATCATCCAATGATAACTAAGTTTTAAGAATATCCTTTTTATTTCAAAAAATAATAATGTATTCCATGTTGGACAATATAATGACAATGTTACAATAAATACGAAATATGCCTATAAGAGTGTGCTTATGAATAACACTTGTTTAATAGTGTGTTTATGAATAACAAATGTTTAATAGCATATTTAGATCATCAACAATAATAATTATTAGAATATTTAAATTCTTTGTTGCTAAATTTCTGTGGTGATAGGTTACGGATGTTGTTGGAAAAACCACAGTATTCAAATGACCAAGTCGACGTTTCAGATCCATATCAGAAATCATCATTAGGACAATGTCAAATGTGGATAGAGCGAGAATAATAGATATACTATAAACCTATAGAAGAGGAGAAATGTCTGATATCAACGAGAGTTTAATAAGTTAAAAATTATTTATAATTTATGCTAAATTTATTTAATAACCAAGCTAAATATATATTTTTTAAATTTTTATTAAAAACCTTAAAATTACTAACTTATAATTACTTCAAGTTCTTTTTTAAATTTAATTTTTTTTAATTTTTTTTTTTAAATTCAATTTTAGTTATAATTATAATTTATTAATATATTTTATTAATTTAGAAAGGATTAAGTTTATTTAAAACCTTAATAACAAGAATAAAATAAATATATTATACTTTATTATTTAAAATAGTTTTAAGGTAAAGTTATAGTTTTTTATTTTAACATTAAGTTAACAAATCTTAATATTAAAAATGTTAAATTTTTTATTGCTGGTTAGAGTTAATAATATTAATTTTATTTTTTTAACTCTATATATAAAAAAATTTATAATTAAATTTTAGATTTTTAATATTAATATTTGTTAATATGTTTGGGAATTTTATTAGGTCTTTGTAAGGTAGGGGGTCTTTAGAAGAACAGGAGTAAGGCTTAAATGAAGGAAAAGGCCAAAAGGGCAAATAAGATAAGACCAAGAACACCTAAGTCCGGAGACTGAATGAGGGGAAAAGTATCATTTTCGATTGAGAATGGAGGGAAGCCAACTCGTTCTCACCTCGAGGCAACCATCCCTATTTAAATTGTGTGGAAGTTTAATTATTTCTAAGGCTTCTCTGAATTTTCTTTTGAAATAGTCTTTTTTCGCGAGGATTATGGTGTCTTCTAGGCAAATTTGATGTTTGGTTTTGGCAACATGTTCTGCAAGGGATGAGGTACATATACATTCTTTACTAATTCCGGCCCATGTTCCTTTAACCATGTGTGGAAAGAACGTCCTGTCTCACCTATATAGCTAATCTTGCAAGAGCAAGGGACCTTATAAACCCCTCTGAATTGTGTATGATCAATAAGATCTTTAACGGATCTTATTTTCTTCTTAATGGTCTCTAAGGGTTTGAACGAGGTTGTAATGTTGTTTTTATTGATAATCCTAGAGATCTTAAGAGTCACCCCTTGTATACAAGGTAAGTAAGCCCTTGGGTTGGTGGTGGTTTTGTTATCGGAGGTTTTCATACTAGTGAGGATCTTGTTTTGGGCTTTGCCAAGGGTCTTCATGATAACCTTGGGTTTGTAACCTATGTTTACGAAAACTTCTTTGAGGTGGTCTTTCTCTTTCTCAATATGTTCTAAATCCAAGGTCCTAGAGGCTCTCACTGCCAGGGTGTTGAGAACTCCTATCATTTGGGAAGGATGGTGGTGGGCGTTTGCGTGGAGGTAGCTATCCATGTGGGTCTTCTTTCGGAAGACCTCATGTCCAAGCATGCCATCTTCTTTTGTAGTAAGAAGGACGTCTAGAAATGGAATGCTCCCGTTTTCCTTAAGTTCCATTGTGAACTTGATGTTGGGGGAAATATTGTTAAGGTATGTTAGGAATTTTTTGAGTTCATCTTCACCATGTGGCTAGACCACGTTTGTATCATCCACATACCTCCTCCATTTTGATGGTTTTAAAGGATAGGAGTCTAGCGCTTCTTTCTCAAATTTTTCCATAAAGAAGTTTGCAACTATGGGTGAGAGGGGGGATCCCATGGCTACACCTGTGGTTTGCTCATAAAATTCACCTTGGAAACTAAAGAAGGTTGATCTAAGACATATTTTTGTTAGCTTGGCTATGTGAGGATCAGTGGCATCCTTGATAACTTGTATTGCTTCATCTAAAGGTATCTCCGTGAAGAGTGAAACCACATCAAAGCTTAACATTATGTCATTAGGTTCTAATTTCTCATCTTTTATTAGTTTCACAAATTCACTAGAGTTCTTAATGAAGGAATCAATATTGCCAACCACGGGACCTAAGACCTTGGCTAAGTGCTTAGCGAGTTCATAGGTGGGGGATCCTATAGTGTTAATGATAGGCTAGAGCGGAATTCCTTCTTTATGGATTTTGGGAAGGCCATATATCCTAGGAGTGATATCTCTGGTTGGGATTAGGCGTTTTTTCAAATACTCATCTAAATTTGAGTTCAGACTAGCTTTTTTAACTTCCTTAGTTACTTTAGAGATAGGATTTCTACTTAGTTTCCTATAGTTGCCACTGGTGGTGAGGTGATCAAGCATTTTAATGCTGTAGTCTGCCCTATCCATTACCACAGTGGCTCCAACTTTGTCGGCTCTAAGAATAACTATGTCATAATTAAACCTAAGCTTTTTAAAGGCATGTTCTTCTTCTTTGGTGATGTTACTTTTGGGTGGTTTGGCTTTTCTTAACACTAATGCACACTCTTGTCTTATCGTTTCTTGATGTACGGTGTTCAGATTTTGGATGTCGTCCTCAATGTTGCAGATAATGGATTCGATGGGAATGGTCTTAGGGGCTATGGCAAAGTTGAGAACCTTCTTCAGAATCGAGGACTCAACATTGTCTAGCGTGTGGCTGGAGAGGTTAACCACTTTCTTCCTGTCGTTTTATTTCTGCGTAGGTGTATTGATGGGGCTCAACCGTGTTTCAAGTTTCAAAATATTTTTTGCATGTTTTAATTGTGCCCTACGCTCCGGGTTACTTGCCTTAAGGGCTGTGCTAGCATCAACTACCTTCCAAAGATCAACGTGTATGGTAGATGCTAATTTCAAGTGGAGCATGAATGCCTCTTTGGACAGGTGATCTAACTCAGCGTGAGTGTTCTTGATTTCTGCCCTTACCAACGATTCATCCAGTCTATCAAACGCTCTCGTCTTCCAGCTATTGCGCTATTTATGTTTGATAGTGGCGAATTCAGGAATGAGTTTTTTTGTCCCTATAGTGTTTCAAAAAGTTCAAATCGCCAGCCCTAAGTTTGATCTTTATTCTCAACCTCTCCACAAAACAAAATTGCTACCACATATCCCTTCTGTGCAGGGATGTAATCTCTGTTGCTAAATTTCTGTGGTGGTAGGTTAAGGATGTATTTATCTACTATTCTCGCTCTCTCCACATTTCACATTGTCCTCATAATGAATCCTAATATGGATCCGAAACGTCGACTTGGTCATTTCAATACTATGGTTTCCCCGACAACATCCGTAATATTTCAATTATTAACAATTATTATTATTATTAAAATATTTACATCATCAATAACAATAATAATAATTAATACATTTTGTTGGCCAAATAATGAATTCATATCTACTTTTTTCTTAAAACGTTAAATTTTAAAGTAATGCATTGTGTAGCATATCGTGTATTTAATTCCACGTGCAACTCTTATATGACTCATGTGGATAAATACCAATGATCGTTTACACTCATATTTACTTTGAATGTTCTCATAGTATGAAAGGATTATTTACACTTTTATATTCTTTTGATATGTGTGACCCATACATGTACATACCAACTGAACATTAACAAACAAAGGTGTGTGAACGTTGAATTTATATTCTAAATTTATTTGTTGAAAGTATATATTCTAAATATCATCTTCTTAATGGAGCATGAATGGATGGTTATCACATTCATATTCTTTGATTTAATACTTGCTATGAAAATTCATATTCCCACTTGTTATGAGATATAAATATTCTTTGATTTAATATTTAAAGTGGGAAATCGTTTTGATATTTAGATTTGATGATTTTAATATTATAGTCAAAATTTGGTTTTAGTAAATCTTAATAATAATTATTATTATTTTATCATTTTATTAAAATACATATAAAAACAAAAAAGTATTATATAATTTAATATTTTAAACTAATTAATATTATTTTATGTTAAATTTATTTTAATAGTAAATTTATATTCAACGAATTAATGTTTGAATTCTGAAAATATATTATCTAATTTTATGTTTTAAAATATAAAATAATTTAATAATTTAAACTAATATATACTACACTATTTCATTTAAATTTATTTTAATTATTAAATTTATATTCAACAAATTAATGTTTAAATTTTGAAAAAAATATTATATAATTTTAAGTTTTAAAATATAAAATTACCACATTAACTCATTTTGAATTTATTTTAATATTATTTTATAGTCAACAAATCAATGTTTAGATTCCAAATTTTATAACAATATATTCTAGTTTGCAACTTCTAAGGAAGCATGAGTGGATGGCTTCCTACTTAATATTCTTTTGATGTGTCCCTATATGTGGTCACATTACTTAAACCTTAGATGGAATAGTATATAAAGTGGAAATCATTCTCACAATTGCTTGATAGGCAATGTGTAAACTTAATAATATATAAGGTTGGTTGAAATTTAATTGAAAAAAATAAATATTTGAATTTTAATAAATATAGAAAATTCATAATATATAAGTTTTGTTGAATTTTATTTGAAAAAATTAATATTTCAATTTTGAATTTATTAATAATAGTATAACTTTTAGTAGTTTGAATTGGAATCATTCTATCACTTAGTTTTTTACTAATTGTTTATTACATGAAAATTACAAATGATGGTATATAATCTTCACAATATATTAGATTTGATTTGATGAAGTTTATTTAATTTTTAAATTTATTAAAAATAAATAAATAAATATTTTCAATAGAAATTTTAAAATTATTAATAATTTTTTTTTTAAATATTAACATAAAGTAATATTTAAGTATAAGGTATATTATATATTAAGAGTATTACTTTATCATGTTATTTTTACAAATTTGAATAACATATAGGAATAAAAAAAATACGTAATATATTTTCATAGATGGTATAGACACATTTTTGTAAAACTTAACTATAATTTTAATAAAATAATTGTAATTAAAATCATGTTTTATCACTAAAGTTAATGTTAGAGAACAACTTGCATTGAGAAGTGTTACATTCTAGATGATATTGCAACTTGATAACTATGAATCTTCTTGAGCCCCCTAATCTTTCAAGATGTAACAAGCCACCTCAACCATTTAAAAGAAAATAAATCATAAATATCATAAATATATATTTCTTTGTTATTTCAAAGATGAGAAGATGCAACTATTGTTGGTTGCAGAAATTAAACCTTTAACTATTGAGTTTTCTTTCAAGTTTTGTTAGCTCTTTAAGGTGTAATTCTTAGGATAGAATCGAAAGGCTAGATAATAACTTACTTAGCTTTAAAGCTAACACTTACTCTTGTTTACAAGTTCCCACACTTCTCTTTAACCTTCATCACCATAATCCTAACGCAGAACCAAGGGTACCGAAACATTATAACTCAAGCTATTGTACCAAGGTCAAACTATATAGTGGATTTTAAGCCATTTCAAATCTGCTACGTGGATTACAGCTTGAAAACAATTCTTTGAGTTTTAGTAGGGTTTTATTACCAAACTTATTTACCCAAGCTATTGTTTCAAGGCCGACGAGCTGCTAGACGGACTCTGAGCTAAGGTTTCAGAGTTGACCAGTTGCTAGACCTTCATAAAGACCATGGTTGAGTTGTGGCCAACATAAAACTACATAAACATTGTGGTGAGAATTCATGGCATACTACACAGGTTTTGGTCAAGCTCCCTCTCGAGTATCTCGGTTTCAAGGAATATATGGTGTGAAAAACAAAAGGGAACACAGTGCATGGTTTCCATTCAATATTTTCTTCCAGCTGCGACCCATTAAACTCTTTGGAAATATTTATAAGACTACATCCCATTCTTTTCAGCATGTACATCAAGGATTCATTGACATGAAATAAGAGTTTACCATAGGTTTTACTAGTTATTGTTGTGTTTTAATATTTTTTACATGCATGCCTGCACGCACACAGACACATATGTTAATCTCAGTTTACCTCTTATTTTTTATAGCTATAGAAAGAGAGGTCAGTTATCTCAAATCTTGTATCGATCCTAGGGAGTGGGTGTTGGTTCTTGATAGTCATATTTTTCAACTAATGGTAATCAATGCACATCTGCATCGTACCATATTTCTTCTATACAAACAGTATCGGTGCTCCCCAAGGGGAGACACTAGGTCGGATATAACCTTTCTCTATTAACTCTTGCAAATACAGTTTGAGTTCCACCAATTCTGGTGCACTCATGCGGTAAGGGGCTTTGGAAGTTGGAACTGATCCTGGTGTTAGTTCAATGGAAAAGTATAGGTCTCATTTTAGAGGTAATCCTGGGACTTCCTCGGGAAACACATTCTTGAATTCTTAAAGAACAAAAAAGTCTTCTATGTGTTGTTCCCTTTCAGACTCTATGTCTTGGGTTTTTATTCCAAACAACTTGTAGCCTTTCCGAACACATTTCTTCACTTGTAAGGTCGATATTTTCCTTGTGGAAGCCTTCTTTGGAATTCCCTAAAACTTCTCTTGGTTCCCTTGGCTATTAGTAAACAAGATTGACTTTTGTAAGCAATCGAGCATGGCATGGTGCTATTCCAACCAGTCCATGCTGATAAGTATATCATATGATCCTAAGGGTAGGATTTTCAAATGTACCTTTGTAGGTAAAACATTTAGGTTTACTTCACAATCTCTAACTATTTCCGAAACTTTTTATTTTGTACCTGTGGCTAACTATACCAGCCAAGGTTTATCATGCTTTATTTTACCTAGTTTGCATACATCGACAATTTTAGGTAAAACATAGCTTCGGCAAGCACCATGATCAATAAGTATTGAAATAGTATCTTACCTCCTATATCAACCATTGTAGCTTGATGATCTTCTTGTTGTCCATCTAATGCTCCATAAATACATGGTGTTTTAGCTATGTCTTCTACAGTTGGTTATTCTTGTAAGTTGTGCAATACCCCACCTGTCTTGTTCTTACAATATCGGACATAATGAGGCCCGTTGCATTTCCAGCACTTGATCTGTACCGGAGTAGCATTGGCTCCACTTTATACTAGCTTGTTACCATTAGGAGCTGGTACATATGGCTTTGTACTAGATTTGTCAAAGTCCTTGTTTGCTGGAAAGATGTTATTTTTCTTTCTGTATGGTTGTGGGTTAAACCCAGGTTTGTGGTTATCAGAAAATTTCTTGGAATTGTCTTTGTTTCGATTGATATTCTCTTGCCGTAGTTTCCCATGCCAATAGCAGATCCTGGCCTTGTGCAGCATAGTATCCGAAGTTTTTGGTATGTCAAATTCAATCATTTCCTGAAAGTTGGGAGGGAGACATCCTGAAAACTGTTGGATCTTTACCTTTTCATCCTTAATGTATGGTACATAATGTAATAGATCTAGAAATTTGTTAATAAAAGCATCCATATTCTTGGACCCCATACGTAGCTCCTCGAACTCTTTTACCTTTCGGTCAAAGAACCTTTTCGACATATATTTCTCTCGAAATATTTTTCCAAAGTTATCCCAGTGTATTTCTATTAGCTCATATTTCTTGGTGTGTTTCAATTCCCTCCACCATCTTGCTGCCTTGCCATTTAAATTATAGATGGAAAGCTGAGCCTTCATCTCACTTGAGTATTTATAAGCTTGGAAATATTTTCTCATACCTAGCAACAACTCTTCAATTTTCTCCCTGGTGTTTACTTCACCTTCATAGGCCAGAACTCCTATTTTTCTAAATTCCCTCTAAATACTATCATCAACTCTTTGTTTCTTTTTGTGAGGAGAAAGAGAGTCATCACTAAAAGGACTATGATGATCTCCTTTCAGTGCTTCAGGAGTACATTCCTCTTTTTCTTCTTCTCTTGGGCTATTGGACCGTTTATGGTAAGGTTCTCTTTTGGATCTGTTTGTGGACTGAGTAGGATTTCCCTAAGGGCTTCCTCCCGTCATATTTGTCAGTAATGCTTCCTTAATAGATTGATGTTCCTTTCTTTTGTTCAGACTATCGTCTTTAAAAATTTGCAATTATGCTTGAAGACTGTGTATGGTCTTCAAACTATCCGAATTTAATTCCACAACCAGATCTGGTTCTGGGGTGGGGGTGTTCATATTTGCTTGCCGACTGTTATCTTCCTCAATTTTCATAATCTGAACTGTTCTATAAAAATTCCTATAATTTCAAAAAAAATTAATAACAGAAATTTTTTTGTTAGTGACAAAATTTAAAAATATACTTTATTTTCTTTGTAGTGAATGCGTGGTGCTCCCATAGGTATCTTAGTATTGAAACCGGGCTCTGATACCACTTGTAATGTCCCCAAAAATTGAAAAAAAAGTAATTAGGATATTAAAAACTACCTATGGTGGACATTATTGAACTTGCAGAATATAACGTACACTCAATGTACCACTGGTTGGTGGTAAGTTTTTCTTACATTCTATCATCTTACTTTTAGTTATGATTATTATTGTGCTTTACTTAAGATGTCATAATGTTGATTTCTACATTATTCTTATGGTTATGCATTGTTGTGTATGTGTAGTTACTTGATTATATGCTTCATTAATTTCACCTTGTGTTTACTTATTATTTACATGGCTCTAGCTTATATTTCTTCTTGGAAACAAAGTGGGAGGAATGGTGAGACTAGTTCTCCCATGTAACTATCTGAGAGGTAAAGTTTCTACTTGTCTAGTTGGCTTAGTTACTTCAGTTTGAACTAAGGAACTCCTAACTTGTTTACGTGTAGGTGTACTTACACTCGCAACTAGTGACACCTATCGATTGTTATTATTGCTTCGTACATACTTGGTTTAGCGACAAGGTAATTACCACGATTATTCCTTTTTAGACCTAGACTGATTATCTAAGTGACGCTTATTATTCATTATATGTTACTGACCAGCTATTCATATCTTAACCTATTTGTATTTCATGTTTATTTTTTTTAAAATATTAACTTATGTTTCATTTTTCTTGGCAGGTTTACACACCTTGGTTAAATACCAAATATTTGACTTTATGAAAAAAAGGTTACCATGGTATATTTCATATGCCATGGTTCTAAGATTAATGCCTATGGAAAAATGATAAGAAAAGGTTTAGGGCTTATATCCTAGAGTATACGATGCATATAATACTTTATACCCTACATTACACTTTGGGGTGGTGAATATATATTATGGTTTAAACGTTACACATTGGGATTTAACGCTTTTGCATAAAATGAAGGCCATCGATATTGGATCGATTAAAAACTATAGGGAAGTGGGTTTTTGAAGTTTGATAATGGGTCACAGGCTGACGCCATTAATGCACCTCGAAGTTTGTGGAAGCCCAAGCTTAGTGCTTGGATCACAATGAAGGTGTTCATTTTTCTCTGTTTTTTCGTTGTTTGGTCTCAGCTGTGCATAGTGGGTGAAGGAGAATTCCAAGACAATGAAGGTATGGATTCGTTGGTTTCACAGCATTGTTGTTTGTTTTGTGTCTCATTCATATTTCTTACTTCTAAACCTTCATAGTGTTTCGTGGTTGCCGTTGACAGGGTTGGCTAGAAAATGTATGCACGGCTGCGAGCCATGGGCTAGAATTACCATTCTGGTAAGCCTGGTAACAAATAGTTGCTCGCCACCTCTTAGATTTAAGAATGGGTTGTAACTTGTTGTAGTTGGATATTATGTTATGGGGTTTCGTTGGCATTCAGGTTTGAGTATGAAAAGACTTGGATTTTTGTAAATATTGTGATGTTTAGCCATGAAAGGAAAACTAGGTTCCTTGGCAGGCTCTATGTATAATTTTGGTTACTTGTTTGGAGATGTAATAGGCCATGGAAACACCATTTCTTACAATGGTGCAAGGACATGAGCAGTTTGACTCTGTAAATTATGTTAATGTAATAAAATATTGGGATTGCAAAATACATGTTGTGTTTATGATTGCAATGGTTATTAAACTCGACTCTGTATATGAATTTATGCTATGTTATTGTTTGTTAAACTTGGGTTTCATGTGGCCTCTGCCTTCATGGATGGCCTATGTATATTTACTTCCATTATTTGTTATTACCTTGTAAGAACTTAAATTAGTGACAGCAAATGGCTTGGGGCCACTTCTTACATGGCATCGGCACTCTCCATTAGAGTTGCAATGGCGTAGAGGATTTAGATTTTATATTTGGTTCAATGCATAAACGCATATGTATTATGGATTGATGTTTTATTGTGTAATAGGATTTATAAATGGTAGTGGTGTAGATTCTTTTAGTAGAGAAGGTCGAGGCAATAGATTTATAGCATAAGGATTTGTAAAGTCTTACGACCTATGCGTAATGTTTTTAGATTTGATTTACAGCCTGTGTGTAGATGATACATGGGGGCTTCACTTGTTGAACAATATCCTATCACGTTAGTTCATATTGTGGGTTTTAAAATTATGAAAAATTGAACCAATATATTGCAGGTATTGGGGGGGGATGAGGGGTTTAAGGTGGGGGTGGGTAGGTTGGTTTATAAGGATTGATGTATAAAAATGGGTGGGGAGGATTTTTTAAGTATTGAGAGAGGGTTTCAACAAAAAGAGTTTGGGACAATATCCTTGGAAATTAAGCGTATTCTTTAGTATCCCATGATGGCAAGTGCTATGTGACAGGTTCACAAAGTGAAGTCCCCGTGAGATGATACACCGTGGCTTTATAAAAAGAAAAAAGACCCTTCACGATTTGATCCTGGGTCGTGTACTGAAAAGAGGTTTTATTAAATGTAAAATGGGTTACTGTGTATAAATGTTATTATGATTTTTAATGTAAGGAGTATTGTGTTTAGGGTAAGCGAAACAACAAATGGGTATCTACAAGATTCGTTTCTCTGACCTCAATACAACTGCTGAGTTAATTAAATGATTTATGTTTAAAGATAATAATGTGGTCTTTATTTGGGAATTCATAGTGTCCACAGGATTTGATCCTACGACCTCATTGCACTTACATGGTTACTTTTTTTTAAGTATTGGAATGTTGCTTTGGGTTATCTATTACACAATGGGTGTGACTAATATTTAGATGAGACTATTGTGATTTATGGCATGCGATTATGATTATGTATTTTTATAATATTAAAGGGCTCTGAATTTACATAGGAAAGGAAATTGATCTTAGACTATGATTGGTCTCAATACATGCTCTGTTTGCTTGATTATGATAAATTTTATATCAATGGACATGATTTGGTATTTACCATAGATTTGTTCAAGAAAACCTTGAAAGGTCTTCAGTCGTTTTTATCTTAGATTTAATATGGTGCTGATAGATTAGATTTATAATTCTATTTTTTAATTGTTAGAATATATATATATATATATATATATATATATATAGTATACTAGTTATATACTAATAGTATACTTAATTAGTTTTATTGTTATTAGAATTTGATGATACTAAATTAAATCTAGGTTTCAATTGTAGCATGGATATGTTGACAAATGGAATCTGTCAATAGAGTAATTAGGCCAAAGAATAGATAGGCAATAGATCTGAAATAAAACCTAGTTTGTAATTAACATGGTTTCAATAGTAAAAATATTACACGAATAAAACTAGAGTGAAAAACCCTAGAAAAACATTTATAAATGAATTAAAATTGCAGAAGTAAACTAAATGAATAAACCCTCAATAAATCTAGCATAATATGTAAAGTACAGCCTAGGGTTATAATTTAAAATATAAACAACAGAATATTTAAACATAAATCAGACACATAGGGTTAGAACATATAATGTGAACCCTTTCCTAATTCAACCATCTTTTATTCTAGAAAAATAGAATAGGTAGTCTAGGATCTCATGCCTATAATATGAACATTCTTTAATGGCCGAACCCACCCTCAAATAACCAACATTAGCAATTTATAGGCATATCTGACCTTTGTATTAGATGAACGAATCAGTTGGGAACTAGCATGTTCCACCAAACCATGACCCAAAATCGTTGCTGGTTTCAATCCAGATCCCCCCGAGTTGGGCTCCAACATGCAAGTAGCTTAGAGCTCCTAAGGCAGGGTTTCCTATCTGGTATATCAAGTCTCGATCAGTTCTCCTTTTTTCTTCTAGGAAAATGTTCTCCAAGAATTCACTTGAGAGCAAAACAGGCAGAATAATGACTCCCAAAAGATAGATCAGAACCCCAAGCCTTTCCTCAGCTTGAGACTTTATAGACATACTTTTTAGCCAAAGGGACAGTTAAATCAAGAAAATTTGATTTCTTGATTTAACCCTTTTTAATTAATTTGGGTAATTTTTAATACTTTAACTTAGGAACTTTAAATTAGTTCCTAATTAGAATTTTGTAGGTATTGTACTATTTATTATCTTTTAATAAGAAATAATAATGGATGGATCCTTTCTTTCTTTCTTTCATCATTAATATTATTACTATATTTATTCTTTATACATACCATGTATAAAATACATAATAATATAACATTTGTTAACATTTGTCTTCGGGAATCATATACCATGATCCCTAGACTTAATGACACTTCTTCATTAAGGTCAAATAGGTAGATGGTTAGGTATACTAGGCTAGGAAACTCTAAACAAACTTACATGTTGGATTCCCTCATATAACATGGTAGTTCTTCAGTACTGGATGAGAATACAGAAATTCAAAATTTCATTTAATCACTTATAAATAAGTATGATGAGATCAATATTTTTCTTGAGTCGTTTTCACTCGTAAATTATTAAATTCTTTTTAGTAACTCCTAGCGCTTACCAGAGCCCATACTCAATGCTAAACAAGGAGTTACAAACTTAGTGCAATTACATAGCTCTTTGCTCAACA
>LPNX010849335.1:0-19350 GCA_001517045.1 Pseudotsuga menziesii
TAAATTTAAGCGTTAATTTTAAGGGCTGTTCTTTACTCAAAGGAAGCGGCAGTGATGGACTGTGTGGTGTTTTGACTCAGCAGAAAATAAATGAAATAAAGGTGCATCTAAAGTAATCTAACACTATAAAAATAAGCTTCTTTTCATTTTTTCAAAGATATATGATGAACTATCAGCACTTAAATAAGAGAAACTAGCCTATATGTTTTGTATTTTTCTGAGATATGTATTTCTTAAGCTGAAACAAACACTATTCTAATGCAAAAATTACAATGCAGAAGATTATCTATGTTTTATTTTTCACTTTAAAAAATGCTCAAAAAAGTACTGTGCATGTATAAATGCAATGCTTGAGTAGACTTGAGACTTATAGACTGTATAAAGAACACAAACTGAAACTAAAAGGCAGACGGTCCCTAAAAACCAGCAAAAGAAGCAGGCCAGGACCTCAACTTGGATGCAAACAATGACCTAAAGATCACTGCAGACTTTCAAATAGGCAAGTACAGACCAAAAAATGATAGACAGCAGATTGGACAAACAGAGTCTAAGACCCTGATCACTGATCTAGACTCAGGCACTCAACCAATAACCCAAACAGGCCAGAAAGTTTCAAAATGCAGACAGTAAATAACACAAGTAAAAAGAACCCAAGGGCTTCGAAAAGCACTAAAACGTGATCACCTGATACACTCAGACAATTCTGCAACACTCTTAAAGAAAGCCTCAACAGAAAACAGGACTTATAACATGCCAAAGAACAAGCAAACTTCAACACAAAAATCACAGTCTTCAGGAGTATGCGCGATTGTGTAGTAGTGCAGATCGCGTATGATGCGCGACTGTCTATAAGGACAACCCGCGCATGTAACTCAATATGCGCGACTGTCTAGAAAGACAACCCGCGCATGGGTATAAAATTTTCTCAGAAAACAGAGAAAAACCGAGACTTTCAAATGCTGTAAGTATGTAAGAAAGCAGGACAAAAGATCACAAACAAGACTTCGAGCAATTACTGGCCAGGACAACAGAAAAAGACCTAAAGCAGACTTGGCATCCCTAGTGGAGTCGCCAGTTCTGTTGTAATGGATAATTCACCTAATAACCTAGGTCTGGGGGTTACCAACATACTATGACCTTGCAGACAATTTGATTATAAAAGCACAAATAGGAAATAGGGAAGTAGCAGGAACTTACTTGTAATAAACGAAGGTTGATCCAAGCTAACTCCTTCCTCTTTGCTTCACTTCTACAATCTCCAGGATAGTTCCTCCTTCAACCTGTTAACAAAGATTCTTCCAATATACAGTATGATTCATATATAAAGATGCAGGTTAGGCAAATCACATATTATAATGAAATATAAACATTTACCAAGCCACAACACATGAAACACAATATGGAAGAAGTAATCTGCTTTATTAACAATAATAGAGGGAGTTTAGGTTACAACCCAATGTCTGAACAAGGGACTCCTCTGTCACCAAAGGACTCTGAGTTTCTCTGCTCCAAAGATTCCGTAGAAATTCCACCAGCATAACTTTGCTCTCCAAGTATGAATATCTAAAACCCTCCCCAAGGCCTCTATTTATCTGAAGGAAATGAGGCAGTTCTCGAAGGTTAGGGAGGTTATAGCAGTTAATGGGATTAAGGTAAATGAAACAACTAATATCCCATTAACTCGTGTTTTTAAAAACTAATTTTGAGGAAACTATGCGCGGGTCAGTAGTAAAGCAACCCGCGCATCATGCGCGACTCTGTACAAGAGCAACCCACGCATAGATGTATGCACGACCTGCTGAACATAATACTCGCGCATATGCGCGAGATGCCAATAGAGATAGTCGCGCATGCACTCAAAATCTCAAAATAGCAAAGTAATCAACTGGGCATATAGGTAATGCATTTCATCATCAACCAAGGTATAATGAAACTAGGCAAACCTCAATCCATAAGTGTCCTTTTGTGTGCCGACCTGAGGGATGTCAGCACTCGGACGGAGAGGTGCCATTCAGCTGTATAACAATGTTCTCATGAATCAAAGAAACAAGAAAAAGTTTATGTTGAGAGAGAAGTCATAGAAGATGAAGAAATTCAAGAAAATGTGGAAACCCCACAACCTACACCAAGAATATCATTAAGGGAGAGAAATCCTCCCAAGAGGTATATTGATTTTGTTTCGTCTGTTTTATTTAGTGATGATGGAGAACCTTCTTGTTTTTAGGAAGCCATTGATTGTATTGAAAATAATAAGTGGAAGATGGAAATGAAAGAAGAAATGGATTCTCTAGAGAAAAATGAGACATGGGAATTGGTTGAACTCCCCAAAGATAGAAACATTGTTGGATGTAAGTGGGTCTTCAAATTGAAGAGAGGCATTGATGGTAAGGTTGAGATACAAAGCCATATTGGTCACAAAAGGGTACTCTTATATTGAAGGTATAGACTATCATGAGATTTTTTCACCAGTTGTCAAGCTTGTATATATTTGTATTGTGTTAGCATTAGTTGCATTGCTTGATTTGGATTTAGAGAAACTAGATGTTAAAACAACTTTCTTACATGGAGATTTAGATGAGGAGATTTATATGGAACAACCAGAAGGTTGTGTACAGCATCATAAAGGTAGATTAGTTTGCAAGCTTACGAAATCATTGTATGGCCTGAAACAGTCACCCAAAAAATGGTGCCTGAAACAGTCACCCAAGAAATGGTGCAAGAAGTTTGATTCTTTCATGGTGATCCAAGGTTATACTAAAAGTGAGTATGATTGATTGTTTATACTTCAAAAATTTGAATGATATATTAATTATCTTAGTATTGTATGTTGATGATATGCTTATTGTGAGCAAAAGCATGGACAAGATTATCAGTTTGAAGGCTCAGATGGCTAGGACTTTTGATATGAAGGATCTTGGAGCTGCAAAACAAATCTTGGGTATTGAGATACACAGAGGAAGAAGAAATGGTAATCTTAGCTTTTCACAAGAGAAGTATGTTGAGAAAAATACTTGAAATATTCGAGCTCAATAAGGAAAAGAATATGAATGCTCCTTTGGATTCCCATTTTAAAATTTCTTCAATTTTATGTCCTAGTAGTGTTGAAGAAAAGGATTATATGTATCGTTTACCATATGTCAATAAAGTAGGATGTTTAATGTATGCAATGGTGTGTACTAGACCTGATATTTCACATACAGTAGGTGTTGTTAGTAAGTACATGGAAAACCAGAGAAAATAACATTGGAATGCAGTGAAATGGGTGCTTCAGTATCTAAGAGGCACAAGTGACTATTGTATCACCTTTAATAATCATACAATGATTCTATATGCAATTTTGTTGATTCAGATTTCCCAGGTGATTTGGACAAGAGAAGGTCTACTTCAGGTTATGTATTTACTCTTGCAGGTGGAGCTATAAGTTGGATGTCAAAGCTTCAGGAAACAATTTCTTCATCCACTACAGAGGCTGAATACATTGTTGCCTCACATGCTTACAAAGAGGCAATTTGGCTGAGAGGTCTTCTTAGAGAAATTGGAAGGTTGCAGAACAGTGTACATGTCTTCTTTGACAGTCAAAGTGTTATTCATTTGGCCACAAATATTGTTTATCATAGTAAAACTAAACATATTGATGTAAAATATCATTTTGTAAGATAAGCCATTAGTGAAAGTGGAGTAGATCTATAAAAGGTCCACACTCAAGAAAACTGTGCAGATATGTTCACAAAACCAGTAGTGTTAGAGAAGTTACGTTGGTGTGTAGCTTCTCTTGGTTTGAAAAAAAGGTGATAAATAGTCTTGGGAAAAGTATTTTTAAATTCTGCTTTCAAGGTGGATATTGTTAAATGAAAACTAAACTAATGTGTTTATGGGAGGTTTCTCATTACGGGTGTTTACGGGAAGTTTCTCATCATGGGCATAACCGACAATGGTTTACTCATGTAACTTCTTTCATGAAGTATAAAGTGCATGGTTGGAATACATAATGGTGTAAGTTGTCTGTGAGGATGAGACCCATCATGTAATCTCTCCTTCTTCATTAAAGAGCATCAATACTTTCTCTACGTGGATGTTTCCCCTCTCAGGTTTTACCACATTAAATGATGGTGTTAAAATGTTGTTATTTGTTGTGCTTAATTGAATTGATTCTCCCATGAGACTCTAACAAAGGTATGTTTAGGATATCCTTATGGAGTGAAACTATACAAATCATATACTTAAAAAATCTCTGTGTAATTGATGGATTAAGAAGAAAAACAAAAAAATGAAAAGGTGTCTAGTATTTGGAGTAGCTTGGTTGGTTCCTTCCTTTGTGGTGGATCCTTTTATAGGAAGGAAAGGTTTCTATAAATCATAATCTGATCTTATTATAGTTTTAAACAATCCGAGTCTCGGGTATTTGGAACAGGTTAAAATGCTTGATTTTGGATCAAATGGCACACAGTATTATTTATTTCTTGAGGATGTAGAGTTGGATAGATAGATGGTTGAAGAATGAAAATATTTTATTCAAGGTTTAATCCATTACAGGATTAGGATGTCAGACTTGGAATATCAAATTGTTTGGTCTTGGAATGTCTCTACAGGATATGTAAGTGCTAAATTGGCACATGATGCTATTTCTTCCTCTTAGGTGGATTTTGATGATAGATGGTGGCATCAATCTATATGAAAATGGAATGCTCCTCTAAAAACAAAGTGTTTATATTTCTTAGTTTTAGAAAATAAAATGATGACTTGGGATAACTATCTAAAGAGCGGAGGTATCACTCCTAATTGATACACGTTATGCAATAGGGGGGGGGCATGAATCTGTTCATCATTTATTTGTTCATTGTATGTTCTCTCAATAACTTTGGTTTGATTTTTTGTAGATTCTACAGATACTTGACTAGTGGGTTCAAGAATTATTTGAAAAACATGTTAGAACGATGGGTTAAAAACATTATATCCTTTAACGAGTTTCCTTCGTTTGTTTCTTGAGGGATCTGGAGACATAGGAATCTAGTTTTGTTTTATAAATTCCAAAGAATTGTTCCAAGGATCAACTCAAATATAGTAGGAGTTTATAAGAAACATTTCAGAGGATCAGTGGATAAAGATGCTAGACTTATCACAGTTCCCTTCTTTTCTGGCAATGAACCTGTTGGTTTTTTTTATAGAGCCTCACAATTTGGATAGTGTGGTGCAATTACTAATGATCTGACTTAGGAACAATCACAACTTTCTTATTTGGTTGGGATGTGGGGAATATACCAACACTAGAAAATAATTGTTAAACTTCTAGGGGGATACTATATTTTGGTCATTTCAAAGAAATTTTATCTTTACACGTGGTAGATGATTCTAGGCTGATAGTTGATTGGGATTCTAAGAAATCAAATATTCAAGTGATTCTATTAGTTCATTAGAAGCACATGATTTAGGACCTATAGGGAAAGTTTCTTAATTTATATTACAATCATATCTCTTGTTGGTTTAAAACTCAAGTAGACAGAGTATAAAAAAAATCTAATGGATCCAAGGAGGGGATTCTTTATTTTGAATCAATTCAGGACTATCATGTCATGACAAGAGGATCTTTGTGCGTTTTCTAGTTTGTCCTTTGGTTTTTAGTTTAAATAACGTATATTTCTTTTTGTTATCATGTGAACTTGTTCGTTTGTTTTTTACAAGGGGATTCTTGTATGATGTCAAGTGAAAGGGGGCATTGTTATTTTTTGTTTGGCCTTGGAATGTCTCTACAAGATACATAAGTGCTAAATTGGCCTATGATGCTATTTCTTCCTCTTAGGTTGATTGTGATAATAGATGGTGGCATAAATCTATATGGAAATGGAATTCTCTTATAAAACTAAAGTGTTTATGTTGGTTAGTTTTAGAAAATAAAATGATGACTGGCAATAAATATCTAAAGATAGGAGGTATCGCTCCTAATTGAGGCACCTTATGTAATATGCGGGATGAATATGTTGATCACTTATTTGTTCATTGTATGTTCTCTCAACAACTTTTGTTTAAATTTTTGCAGAGTCTATAGGTACTTGATTGGTGGGTTCAAGAATTATTTGAAAAAAATATTAGAACTATGGGTTAAAAACATTAGATCCTTTAACAAGTCGCCTCTCCTTGTGTATCGAGGGATCTGGAGACATAGGAATCTGGTCCTTTTTTAGAAAGGACAAATAAGTGTTTCAAGGATCAACTCAAATATTGTGGGAGTTTATAAGGAACATTTCAAGGGATCAGTGAATAAAGATGATAGACTTATCACAATTCCCTCCTTTTCTGTCAATGAACATGTTGGTTTTTTTTATAGAGCCTCACAATTTTGATAGTATGGTGCAGATATGGTGATCCAGCTTAGGAACAATTGCAACTTTCTTTTTTGGTTGGGATGTTGGGAAGATACCAACACTAGAGAAGAATTATTAACCTTCTAGGGGCTATTATATTTTGATCATTTCAAAGGAATTTTATGTTTACAGGTGGTAGATGATTCTAGACTAAAAGTTGATTGGGATTCTAAGAAATCAAATATTCAAGTGACTCTTATAATTAGAACAAAGGATTGAGGACCTGTAGGTGAAGTTTCTTAATTTATCTCACAATCATATGTCTTGTCGGTTTAAAGCAAAAGTAGATAGAGTATGAGGTTTAAAATAGAAGTAGATAGAGTATGAACAAAAGTTAGTGGATCCAAAAAGCAGATTCTTTATTTTTAATAAATTGAGGACTATCATGTCTTGACCAAAGGATCCATGTGTGTTTTTTAAATTGTCCTTTGGCTCTTAGTTTAAAGCCTTTAGAGTCTTTTTTGTTATCATGTGAACTTGTTCATTTGGTTTTTACAAGCAACTTTTTGTATGATGTCAGAGTGGAAGGGGGCTAGTTATTTAACAAGCTTATTTGTTTTTTAATTGTATTTGATAAGGAAGTTTAAGTTAGAAATAATGTAGGCTATTTAACTTATATTTTTATGATAGGATAGTCTATCAGTTACTTTTGGTGTCTTTTTTTAAAAATAGTGAGAAACTAAGTATTATTTTTTATTCAGAATTTTTAATAACATTTTTGAAAAAAAAAAAAATTTCCAAAAAATATCTCTCCATATATATATACTTTTTCTTTACATCCATGCCACATACAACCAAAATGCATATGACACATAAATGTGAAGTTTTTTTATACTACTATTATATAAAATAAGTTTAAATTTAGATTTAAGTAATTTAAAAACTAGTTTAAATAAGTTTAAATTTAGATTTAAGTAATTTAAAAACTAGTTTAAATGTTAAATTATTTAAATTTAATACTTGTAAAATATAATTTTAACTATTCAAGAATTTTATAACCACTATTTTAAATTATCTTAATCTTCTAATTTTTTCTAATTTTTAATTTAAAATGTTCATTAAAATTTGAATAAATGTTCTTTAATTTACAACTTTTTATAAAAATTACTCATTAACATGGCTTTAATTTTTGTAGGCTGATCTTTTAACCTTTAATGGATACCTGAAATAAAAAAATTTCTCAATTATAATTTTGAAACCCAAAGTAGAATTTTCTAAACAATTATTATTTTTATATTTTCGAAATCCAAAGCCCAAAAGGAATATTCTTAGCAACACGCTTTAGCTAGAAATATCGAGCTCATATCCAAAAGGAATCCATTGGTTTTATCAATTCTCACTACCGGACCATGATCCATCTGCTTTGTCAAATCGAACGGTTACTCCAAAATTTCAAACGTTTTGGTAATTTAAGGAAGATTTTTGAATGATCTTGGAAAGGTTTGACCGTAATTGACGGGAAATCTGCCTGTCAAATTCAATCGTACCGGATGCCTGTTCACGGGAGCGGCAAAATTATTCTCTTCTCATGTCGGGTTCTTTGTCCGAGAGAGATACGAAACCAATAGGGTGTGACGTAAGCCACACAACCATAGGGTTTCCAATTGAGACAAGTGCCTGGACAATCTTAACACCTCGAGAAATATCGAACTCATATCCAAATGGAAATAATTGATTTGACCAATGTTCACGATCACGACGAGACAAAATTATTCCTGCCTCATTCGTTGCAGCTTCATTATCCGAAATCAGTAGGGCGTGATTTAGACTATTTAGTTAGGTATGGGTAAGAGCTATCTATTATTGAATTGCAAAGCATTTAATGTGGTTATAGTAAATTTGATGACAGTTCGATTTTGAGCAGCTTAAGATTCAATGATCATCAAACTTATTTGGGCTGCATTAAATGCTCTACAACTCAATAAATAACTCTTGCCTTCGAATTCAAACAAATTGTCTCCCTACCTAACAGTGGTTTGAAAATTGATTAGTGTCGAATGGAGAGTGTAGGATCCATTACAGCAATCACTTGATCCACAGCATTTCATGGTTAGTTGATGGTTAGTTGACAGAGAATAGACTATATATATTAAGCGTTTGTTTGGCTTCAACTGGTTGTGGTTAAGGTTTGTTGGGTATTTTTATGGGAAGCATTCTTGGATTTATCATAAAATTTGAGTTGTGATCTGCGAGATTCCTGAAACAGTTGCTATACTCCAATGTCATTAACTGGCCCAGCAGTTGGATTCTCACGTGCAGCAACTGTTATCAAGTATTATTTCTCTTATATAAAGGAGAGGAATTCTTTTAAACAAAGTATAAAACAATGGAAAGCTTAGGTAAGACTAAAGAAAAAGGCAAAAATTTAATAGAAAGAAATAAAGAGAGGAGAGGTAAGGTAAGAATGAAATTAAGGAAAAAGGGTTAAAGTCTAAAATCAAAAGGGGTAAGAAATAATTCAAGAAGGGTGGGAAAATTTTAAAATCATGATAATAATTAAAAAAATGAAATTTACTTAGATGAAAAATATAGATAACCAAAAAACAAAATCATAATAAAAACAAATCCAAGTTTAAAAGGTTAAAAACAAGTGTAATGGGTTGAAATTGAATACACTAATGCTAAGAATTTTTTTTATAAAAATGAAGTTATGCTATAGGATGATGGATCAATGGTTTTCACTATCGACTTAATTTGTAACCATCCTCTCAATTAAAATAGTTGGGGTTCTTTTTTATTTCAAGTGTTTCTCTTATAAGGTGGGGTGTAATGTGTTTAGATTTTAATGAGTGTTCAACAATGGCCGATTTTGAGAGACAATTATGGTTGGTGTCAGCGATGTGTTCTTCGAGGCGAGCTTGAGTGGATCTACTCGTCTGCCCAATGTAGGATTTTCCACAAGAACAAGGAATTTGATAGTCCCTTTGGGAAAGAAGGGGGCTAGATTTACCTTTAACGCTTCGAAATAGGTGCTTTAATGTTTTGTGAGATTTGAAGACAATCTTAATATTTTTCTTGATCAAGAGTTTAGATATGCGATTGGTGTTGAGTATATAGTTGTCATTGATGTCAAAGGTGCTCACAAATGACAAAGGAATAACCAGTGGATATGATGGCAGGACAAACTAAGTGAAAGACTAAGGTAGTGATGGCATGGCAAGGCATAGTTGAGGATGTGGCATGACACATATAATGACATGGAATATGATGGTGTCCTAATAATGATGTCATAAAAGTTCATTTATAACAAATGCAATGGATGAGATGGACATGGATGATAAGACGACATGAATGAATGATCTTAAGACTTCCAAGACAGTGTCAACAGTATGATGTAAACAATGGTTAATGAAACAAAGAACATAGGTTGAGTGGAAGTAGAGATGCAGTATGAATGACAAAGCTAGTTAGACAAATGAAGAGTGGAACTGCAGAAGAGTGAAATGAACGGGAGAAAGAATCTATGTAACAATCGAAGAACAGAGAAACTATATATGCGAGAGTGTTTATAAATTCTTCAGAGAAATTATATCTGCGAGAGTGTTTATAAATTCCTTATAATCACCAGCATGATGAAATTCTCTGTGTATATAAGTCTTCAAAACTGTTAGAAATAGTCGTAAAGGATTTTCGCAAAGAAATCATGCGGATTCGCAAAATCATGGTGAGATCTACATTCGATCTAAAATTGATGGTCAAGAAGCATTCCGCACGAGATCTGACAGTTAAGGATCAGTTCTGCAAAAGATAGGTGGAAGGATGAAGTTCCACAATATGGAAGATTGGACGACTGAGATTAGTTTCGCTAAAAGGAGATCGACGGTACGGAAGAAAAATGCGAAAAGGGAATTGCGGAAATAATGTTTAAATATTCTATGAACTCGCAACCCACAATCCAGAAGATCAGACGGCTAATATTAGTTCTGCTAACTTAAGAGATCAATGGTGTGGAAGAAAAATACAGAAAGGGAATTGCGGAAATAACGTTTAAAGATTCAATGAACCCGCAACCCGCAATCTGGAAGATCGAAGGTCGGGAAAGACTCCGCAAAGGATCGACGGTGCAGAGGAAAAAATGTGGAAAGAAGCTTGCAGAAAGGAGCTTGTGGAAAGTCGATATACAATTTGAGAAAATGTTACATTCCGCATCCCGCAATCCACATCTTCTTTCATATCAACAGTCAAGAAAACGCCCGACGAAGATCAACGGTGGGGAATCATTGATAAGGAAACCGTTGTGTGGAAATACGATTTCGATGAGGAAATCTATGTGCTAGATCGACGGACCGGAGAGACTCAAAAATTAGATTAACGACCTGGATTGATTTTGGAGAAGGAGATTGCGGAAGCACCAAAAAATGTTAAGCTGAGCTGCATAAATGAATTCTGAGGTGCATCCATAAATGGTAAAGAAGAATGTCCAACATGAAAATCATAGATGGAAGGTGAAGCCTGTGTTTTGTGACAGAAACATGTACATATGAGCCTGCGATGAGGATAGCCCGTAGAGAGCTCACAAAGGAGGAAAAGAATCCTATAGGCATGAGAAAAAGAGAAGCCCAAAGGTCTGAAGATAGAGTCTTCTCATTGATAGAGGAGAGGAAGTCCACAGGCATTGGTTTGACGGATCCTGCGATCAAAGAAGAAGGGAGGTCATAGATCAGAAGTAATCAATAATTAATTATTTAATTAAAAATCGTTGATCACAGATTGTTGAAAAGGTGTGACTATCAGATTTGAAAGGGCATGATTGTGAAATGGTATGTTGCAAGAATAAAGAGATGCGTTTGTAGGAAATATGAAGGTACTTATACACTGAGGTATGAGTGAGAGAATTGTCTGGGGGTCCACATCAAAAGATTAGAAACAAAGACAAGTGGGTGTGACAGAAAATGGAGGGAAAAGAAATATAGAATATCACAAAAAACTTATTAGGGTGGCAGGGTGGCGCTAGGGTAGGCAACAGGCCTGCAGGGGGTTGTTGCCTCCTTCCATCACAAGCTGGTAAATAGGGTGTAGGAGCATTCTTTTAGTTGTAGTTGACAAAACAGGGTGTCGTAGCATCCTTTTAGTAGCAGCTGATAAACCAGGGGGTCGTAGCCTCCTTCCAATGGTTGCTAGAAAATAGGGTGTCGTAGCATCCTTTTAGTAGCAACTGATAAACCAGGGGGTCGTAGCCTCCTTCCAGTGGTTACTAGTAAATAGGGTGTTGTTGCATCCTTTCAGTAGTAGCTAATAAACCAGGGGGGCGTAGCCTCCTTCCAGTAGTTGCTGGTAAATAGGGTGTAATACCATCCTTGTTTATAGCAGTAGGAAAAATTAAATGTAAATAACAATTTTGCAATAATAGAACGTATTGGTGGTTTACCCTATTGGGATTCCACATTAAAATTGTGTTTTGTGTATTCTTGTTGTTATATGTTTTTAATGATAGATATAAAAAGTGGTTAATTTAGTAAAAAGATAACAATACTGATTCACCCCCCCTCTCAGTATTGACCAATAAACCAACAATTGGTGATGCCTTTGATGAAAGGAAGAGATATGAGCGCACGAGTGGGGGATTTAGGTTGGGGGGGCTTAGGTTTGGGATGAAGGACATAGTGGAAAGCTTTATTATTTTGGTTAATGGTGTAACCATTAGAAAGGAAGACCTTAGCAAGGTGAGACTTTTCTTCATTAAAGTGTTATGTGTTGTAGATGCGAATAAATATCTTAATAAGGGTTTGAAGGATTGTTTATATGGGTTTGGGATATAGATGCATCTATATTTAATTATGTGGTCAATGTCAAGCTTTGCAAAACCATGTCAGGACCTATGAGAGTTTTTTTCTAGAGGAAAATAATCATAGCTCAAAATTTATATTAAATTCTTAACCATATTGTTCAATTGGCATTAAATGTTGCACACATAAGCATAATTGATATGTAAGTTCTTGTCTTTTTACATGTAAATAGCCATCCAAAACTATGGATGAATAATTTTTGTCAAAAATACATAGAACAATAATTTTTTTGTTGGTAGGAGTAACACTATATATATCCACCATTACTGATCCATAAAAAAAAATGATAAGATACTAAAGATTGAGAATCATCCACATAGAAACCATCAACCCCCTGCAACCTGTAAATTGGAATATAAGAGGTCTAGAATCCAACTCCTTTTAAATGTATTTCTTAATTTCCCTAGGATGCCCAAGGGGCTATCTATAGCTTTTGGATCTTGGGTAAGAATATGATTGTATTATAATAATGGAATCCCTTATGTGATCCCTAGAAGCAATTCACAGTCGCCATATTGGTTTGAATAAAATTACCATGCCTTCCATTGGAATTCTTGACTCTGGAGGATTTTAAGGAAATAGGGGATTCTATAGGGAATTTTGCTACAATGAACAATAGTATTTCTCTTCGAGGTGCATTTAGTTTCTTGTATTTTAGTAAAGGTTGATTTGTGTTTAGGTTTGTATGAATCGATGTACTTGGGGCTTGGGGATTTTTCTTTCAAAAAATATTTATACTATCATAGTGTCCCATTACAACGTGATAGATATCATCTTTATGGACATGTTATTACCAATTGTTCAAAGCAATTTAATAAATAGGTTTACAAAAAGTAGTAGTCAGCAAATGGCATGGTTGGTTTGAATAAATTGCCTTACGATAACTTTAATATGATGGGATCGAAGAGGGAGTTGTTTCTTGGAACAAATTATAAATCTATGGAGAAACCTCATAAAGATATTTTGTTGAGGGGTTTTATTCCTTCTTTTTATGTTGAGAAGTAGCCTAAAGTAGAGTCTCAAGTTCCAATGCATGATCTATTTGATGACTTTGATATATGATCAAGTCAATATGAAATTTTGGAAAGCATTGGAAGAAACATTCAGAGGCCCTCCCCTTTCTAGGAATGTCCTTGGACCCTACACCCTTTCCCCCCTTGATTTTAGACTCCAATATAGAGCCTCTAGATGTTGTTAATCCCATCGTAGGGTTCTTTCCTTTACCCTTGGGATCCTAAGGGTTTGTTAGAAACAGGACCACAGAGCAATAACATATATACAATTAAATAATTAAACAAGATGCAAAAAGAACATTTAACACATCACAGGGAGACACAGATATAACGTGGTTCACCCAAGAGATGGGATATGTCCACACAGAAATTGGCAGTAATTTTATTAACATCCAGAAAGATGAAGGGATACAACCTGCATCAACTATGCTACACTTCCTCTTCAAGCTCTCACAGTTTCTCTCACACAATCACATGGATTCTTTATAATGCTACAATACAATATACATCCATGTTACAGTGCTTTATTTTATAGGGGAAATACCATGGTAAAATACTATGGTTAACCCAATACCATGGGTCTGGAAAATTGTTGGCCAACAAATAACCCAAAAAAAATTTCTTAGGGGCTTTGCCCCCTAACCCCCATTTCTTGGGGGCGTTGCCCCCAAACCCCTGTATTCTAGGGACATTGGCCCTAAACCCCAAAGTTAGGGAACAAGTGTACAGTAAACCTAGAGTACAAGGAAGACTGAATAACATCTATGAATCTGGGAGATCATGCTCCACAACCAACAATATCCCACTTGAAGACTGATCACAAAAACTCCACCGCTGCTGCACTTGATGGACTATGCTCTGGACCTTGGACTTACTAATTTATTATTTTCACCTTCATGCTTGAAGGCCAACAGAAACCGAGCAGGAACTCAGTTTCTATCTGGTTACTCCCTTTGTCAACATGTCTACGGATTCTGGCTAATATGTATATTTTCTAGTTTTAACAGTTCTTCATCTAGAATAGATCTTATGAAGTGGTACTTGAGCTGTATATGTTTAGTATTCAAATGAAAGGCCAAGTTCTTTGCAAAATGAATGGGACTCTGACTGTCACTATACATCCTTCTATTCTCCTCCTTCTTACCGAATTCCTCCATGAACCTCTATAGCCAAATCATCTTCTTACTAGCTTCTGCAGTAGCAATGTACTCTGCTTTCGTTGTTGAAAGTGAAACAACTTGTTGTAGCTTTGAAATCCAACTTACTGTTGTTCCAACCATAGTAAACACATACCATGTGGTGCTCCTCCTACTGTCTTTATCACCATCCATATATGCATCAACATATCCCTATAGAATAGTGTCTGAACCTTCAAAACATAATGCATGAGAAGTAGTACCTCTCAAATACCTGAGAATCCATTGTACTGATTTCCAATGCTCTTTACCTGGATTATTCATATACCTACTCACAACTCCCACTACATGTGCAATATCTGGTCTTGTGCACACCATGACATACATCAAGCTTCCAACCGCTGATGAACAGGGAATCCTGGACATGTAATCTATCTCTTCCCATGTCTCGAGACACATCTCCGTACTTAGTTTGAAATGGCTGGCTAAAGGTATACTAACTGTTTTTGCATCCTAAATTCTAAACCTCTGCAACACCTTTTCTATGTACTCATCTTGAGACAACATCAACTTGCGATTTTTCGTGTCTCTTGTTATTCTCATAGCAAGGATTTTCTTTGTAGCACCCAAATCCTTCATCGCAAATGATTTAGCTATTTTTCTTTTGAGAACATTTATATCCTTCATTTTAGACCCTGAAACAAGAATGTCATCCACATACAATAACAAGATAATATATCTTCCATTATCTAGCCTCTTGAAATAAACATAGTGGCCAAAATGACATCTATAATAACCTTGTTCTATCATAAACTTATGAAATTTTAAATACCACTGCCTTAGAGCTTACTTCAGGCCATACAAGCTCTTCTTCAACCCGCAAACCAAATTCTCCTTCCCTTTAACCTCATACCCCTGTGGTTGCTGCATATAAATCTCTTACTCCGAATCCCCGTGGAGAAAGGATGTTTTTACATCTAATTGTTCAAGATGAAAATATTCCATGACCACTAGACTTAAAATAGTTCTAATTGAAATCATTTTAACAACAGGAGAAAATATTTCATCAAAGTCTATACCTTTCTTTTGTGCAAATCCATTTACAACAAGTCTATCCTTATACCGCTTCTTTCCTCCATCTTCTTCCTTCAACCTATAAACCAATTTATTCTACAATGCCCTTTTTTCTGCAGGCAACTGAAACAAATCCCAAGTATGGTTTCTTACCAATTAGTCCATCTCCTCATTCATGCCTCGCTCCCTCTTCTTTCTAGTTTCTACCTGCATTTCCTCTTCATAACATTCTGGTTCATCAGAATCAGTCATCAATAAATAATACCATGAAGGAGAGAATCATTCAGGGGGTCTACTTAACCTGGTAGATTTTCTTACAGTTGCAGGAGTTTCAGGTACCTGCTATTGTTCTTTATTTTATGGTGCCTTTGGAACTTCATTTTCTTTTATTTCATCAAGCACTGTGTACTCTGTGTTTTCCTTTTTCACTTTCTTTCCCTACAATTGATCTTTGTACAAAACCTTTTCATTGAATACTAAATCTCTACTCCTAATGATTTTGCGAATTTCAAAATCCCATAAGCGATAGCCAAAATCATCAACCCCATATCCAATAAAGGTATATTTCTTGGATTTAGGTTCAAGATTTGTTCTATCATATTTATCAATATGGACAAATGCTTCACAACCAAAAGTTCTCAGAAATGAGTATTTTTCCTATTTACTTGTCCATGCTTCCTCTGGAATCCCACCATCCAAAGTGCTTGAAGGCCCTCTGTTTATTAAATAAACAACAATGGTTATAGCATCAGCCCAAAACTATAAGGGAAACCCTGCATGCAATATCATACACCTTGCATGCTCCATGATTGTTCTGTTCATCCTTTCTGACACACCATTTTCTTGTGGTGTTTCAGGGACTATATTCTCTCGGTGAATCCCGTTGTGTGAACAGTAACTATCAAACTCCTTGCTACAGTATTCACCTACATTATCAGATATGAGACATTTCAACCTTTTTCCTGTCTCATTCTTAGCCAAATATTTCCACTTCTTAAAAGTATCAAACACATCAGATTTCTGTCTAATGCAATGCACCCAAGTTTTTGTAGTTGCATCATCAATAAAAGTAACATAATAACGACAGCCACCAAGATATTGTACCTAAGTTGGTCCCCATACATCTGTATGGACAAGATATAACTTTTCACTCTTCTTTTATTTCCCAACCTTGAGAAACATAAATCTCTTATGTTTTCCATAGACACAGTTCTCATAGAATTCCAAACTTAACTGCTTCAGATCTGGAAGCAATTTCCTTGAGTGGAGAATCTGCATCCCCTTCTCACTCATGTGGCCAAGCCTATGATGCCACAATGCCACACCTATTTCTGTGGAATCTATAAAGATATAATAATTAGCATTATGAGGACATAAATATAACATACCTACCCTATCTCCTTTTGTTATTACCAATGATCCTTTAGTGATCTTCCACCATGTTACTCCAAACGTAGACAAACAACCACTATCTTCCAACTGCCCTATTGAGATCATATTTCTTTTATAGAAGGAATGTTCCTTACATATTTTAGCAACCATTCACTTCCATTATTTAACTTAATCTGTACCTTACCCTTTCCAACAATTTTACATGGTTCATCACCCCCCAATAAAACATGTCCAAAATCACCTTGAACATAATCATGAAATAATTTCCTATGGGGTGTAGCATGACATGAAGCCCTTGAATCTACTACCCAATAAATGCTAGTATTATCTAATGCAAGAATCAAAGCATCTTGTAACACATCAACTGCTACATTCGATTCTTGAGTAGTCTCTTGCTTTCTTTCACCTTTCTTCTTTGGTGATCTGCAGTATTTCTTCACATATCCTTTCTTACCATAGTTCCAACACTCTATTTTTCTGAATCTGTACTTGGATCTTCTCTTTTTAGACTTGCTAAGATTTCTCAGGATCCTTCATGTCTCCTTTTGTCTCCCTCTACTCTCCATGGTCAATGCATTACCTAATGTCTCACCTGTTCTTTTTCTTCGCATTTCCTCACTAAGAATAACACCAACAACAACATCAAACTTAAGTGTTTGAACTAGGGACAGAGCTACTTATAGCCATGACCAAGATATTCCAGTTTTCTGGCAATGAGCACAAGATTAGAATATCCCTAACCTCATCATCAAAGTTCACGTTTATAGAACTTAACTGAATCATAAGTGTATTAAACTCATTTAGATGGTCAGCAACAGATCCACCTTCCAACATCTTCATATTAAATAAATGCTTCATTAAAAATACCTTGCTGGAAGCAGAGGGTTTTTTCGTAGAGTTTATCCAATGTGCTCATCACACCCTCTGTTGTTTTTTCTTTTGAAATATTTAAAGCCACCAACAAATCTAGGCATAGCCATATTGTCCCTAGTTCCTTTCTGTCATGAACCTCCCATTCTTCATTCTTCATAGCCGTCGACTGTTTTTCTTTTCTTCCCAAGGACAGGTACAGATCCTTCTGGTACAGATAGTCCTCCATTTGCATCTTCCATAACTAATATTTTTGGTCGTTAAATTTCTTGACCCTAAACTTTCCCTCTTTTGCCATTGCTCCCACTCGAACTAGGAACCCTTCTTTCCTGCAAGTTTACCATCCAAACAGACCTTTTCTCTCTGATACCAATTGTTAGAAATAGGACCGCAGAGCAATAATAGATATATAGTTAAATCATTAAATAATATGCAAAAAATATATTTAACACATTACAGAGAGACACAGATATAACGTGGTTCACCCAAGAGATGGGCTACGTCCACACAGAAATTTCCAGTCCTTTTATTAGCATCCAGAAAGATGAAGGGATGCAACCTATAACAACTTCATTACACTTCCTCTTCACACTCTCACAGTCTCTATCACATAATAATAGGGATTGTTAACCCAATACCATGGGTCTGAAAAACTGTTGGCCAAAAAACATCACAAAAATTTTTCTCGGTGCCTTCGCCCCCGAACCCCCATTTCTCGAGTGCGCTGTCTCCCAACCCCCATTCTTGGGGGAACTGCCCCCGAACCCCTGTATCTCAAGGGAGTTTTCCCCAAACCCCAAATTTGGGGAATGAGTGTACAGGAAACCTAGGGTACAAACACGACTGAATAACATCTCTAAATTTGGGAGATCATGCTCCACAACCAACAGGGTTTGGTTCTATTCCAAATGGGTTTGAAGAATTTGTGGTGGCATTATCAAGGGAGGATGATGTTCTATCTCATCTTAAAAGAACCAAGAGGGGTTTAGTGGTTACCTAGTCCTCTTCTAGAAGAGGGAGGGACCATATATGTTTAGTTCAAGGTCCAAAGGTGTAGTTAAGTCTTGATTCATAGGGTTTGATGAGACAAAGGAAGGATATACCTTGAAATTTGGGATAAAACAGACAATACAACATGTGCGGGAGAAGGAAAATAAGGAGATATTCCAAGGTATACATATGAGTATTACTAGGGTCCTTAGAGTGGACAATTCCCCTACAAGGAACCCTAAATGAAGATTATTTCCATCAATGTGGGAGGATTTAAAGGGCAATCCAAAATATCCACCATCAAGCAGTTGATGGAATTGGAAAATATGAACATTACGTTACTACAAGAGACCATGTTTAATAGTGACTTAATATGTTCCTACTCTTAAAAATATTTTTGGTTAGTGGTACTTTCTATGATTTGAAGGTTCACTTTGTTGTTTTTGTGTCTAGGTTCAAAAATACATGTCAGGTGGAAAAATTGTTTTCCATTTTCTCAGGAATTAGTGTGGTAATTTTCTCTAAATGCTTGAGCTATTTCTTTCTAATTCTAAATTTATACATCCACTATGATAATCAATAGACCTTTTGGGAGAATATTAGTCTACTGAAATGTAGCCAGGCCTTGAATTTGATCTGGTGGTGGGGGGGTTTAACCTAATTTTATCTAGTGAGGAAACTTGGGGGCATGTTACTCAAGGGAATTAATTAGCTCTCTCTCTCTCTCTCT